>VYYJ01000540.1:0-53969 GCA_021029165.1 Cyphoderus albinus
AAAGGCACAAGTGAAGTAGTTGCAGCAGACCAAAATGAAAGCCAATCATAAGATATCTAAGCTTGCACCTAACATTGTAATCTCAAGTTACGAAATAGAAGAAACGATTTATCCAACAGATAAAAACAAATTTCAGTACTTCCTCTTTCCACCGCCATTTCTTCTATTGGAGGTATCCTAATTTTTCTTTGCAATCAAAGCTTGCTTCACTCATTCAACCAATGTGGTTGTAGATTGATAATATGAAACGACGGTTAAAAACCGGAGAGAAATTTCAAATCACATTATTAGAGCGTTTATTATCCAAGAAGCGGAACGCTAGTAGTGTTCTCAACGGAGAAGACCACTTTCGCCTTCCCTTTTCTCTCATACAGCAAACAGTAAATTATGCGTGGAAATCCATTAGCGTAATCCCACGGAGTATTTGCCCCACATAGTCTGTACCGAGACTCTCTATGCTTCAAATTCATATCTACATTCTGCTCAGATGTGCACGAATTGTAGATATCTTCATCAAGATATACATTGCCACAAAAGACACAAAGCGAAGTCTTACCCAGACATGGTAATATCAAATGAAACAATAAGGGAAACACGGGCTATTCTCTTCTAACTACTTTCAGCTTGGTGTTAGTAAGGATATCTTCTAATTTTGTTTTTCCATTCAATTCTCGTTTACTTCGACCACAAAGTTGTGGAAATAATCCTTTGCAGAAAACTGCTCCTGCGTAGACAATCGACAAGCCTTCTGCTTGGTATGTGCCCTTAAGTCTACGTACTACAGCATTGCATAATAACAATACTTTAGTGCATTTCTCACATTCTTCAATAACACGAAATGGAATTTGAGAGCAATAGTATATAAAATGTAATAATTGCATCGACATTACATTAATAGCTTATTGCTCCTATGCTATACTTTGGTTAATCGTCCTGATCACTCTTGGGTATCGGTATGATAACTCTCAGGAAAATCAGAATGCTTCATTAATTTCACGCTCACGTTCGAGACTAAATAACTTTTTGCTGCAGTTAAGCTATTGAACATTTATTTGATGCCACAAATATTTGCAAATTACTAGAATAAAAATCAAAAGGGGAGATTTAAAAATAGTCTGCTTTATATCTACTTGATTAAAAAATACCAAGAAACACGGAAAGTAAACTATGTAAAGAAAGTGGCATACAATCCTTATTTAATGCATGAGTAATTTTAGTCATTACAATTTGAAAATGTCTTTCTTTGCGAATTCAATTTGTTCAAGATTTAATAGCGTCTTTGTATGGAACGAACAATTTATGTACATGCTTTTCATTTCTATAAGTACAAAAGTGCCAATATTTATAGATTTTAAAATGCATAATATCATTTGAGGAATATTTTCTGCTGTGGTAGCGAATCTTCTGTGTGCTATCGTCAAACAATTTAGTCAAAAGGTCAGATGACAATGTATTAACATCTTCAGACGTAAGGCGTAATACGCCTGGCGTATTAATTCTTTTGTTTAGAAAAATTGGCTTTATTCGTATAAAATTCAATGATTGTTTTAATATAAAAGAAAGAGAGTAAGTGAGTAAAGGTATAGACATTTTAAAATAGGCGGTGTGAATTTTTTAATTGAGACGGACAGAGAAAGAATATTAAATTATTTTGTACCTCGATCGCATCTTGACTGAGCTTCTATATTCCATTTAACAATACGTTGACTTAGGGGCAGAGAATAACTGAAATGAGTCCCAGTCCCACAGTACCATTTAGCTTTCAACTATAGAATCTATTATTATTTCACAATCTAAATCTTAAGCTCTTCTGGCAGAGAGCAATGAAGTGAAAAATGCAATCTGAACAAATCAAAGGATGGAGGACTAGAGCAGGTCGTTTATTCCTGTTTAGCAATTGACGCATTTAATAATAAAAAGAAACGTGATTTCTGATTTCTACACCATACAGATTAGCAAGAGTCACTAATTAATTATTCACTTTCACTGAGTTAAGCGTGGTTGAATTCACTGCAATTAAGATTAAAGTGGCGATGAATGATGAGATGTCCAATCCAGACTAGGTAAATGCTACTATTCTAGTAATGGGATATCTATAAGCTACAATACCAGCGAAGCGTACATTAACGTAGTTCCTTCTGCTGGTCAATTTATGGTATCATTCTTTTTTACAATCGCGATGCCACGAAAAAATTACAAGAGTGCACAATGCGCCTACTCAAGCCTGCCATTTCGTTTCTGTTCAATTTTGTGTAGATGAATTCTACGAAATTAACCTCACCGAAGTTTCCCTCTAAAGCTTTTTCCTATATAAAATTTTCCACATATACGAAATATTTCCCGTCGTGATTTCTCTAATCAAATTCTCCCTCCTACGAATATACCCTCATGAAAGAATGTAGAATTTTCACGCTTCTTTTTAAAGTTCTTTGATTAAACTTGTATGAACTTAGTTTTGAGTATTTCGATTAAAATCAAATTTTACCGTATCTTACTGTATTACCGTAAGATAAGAATATTTTCTTGAAGATGACTTTGGCTACTGATTTGTTTTCCGACTTTTGAAATCACAATAATTTGACTAATTCAATTCAATTCAAAGGTTTATAGATAAGCGATTATGTACGATTGTATTATAGTCAGAATTAAAAATTGTATTATTATCTTTATTTTTCCATCAAAATGCATCCAAATTATGAGAAATTTCGTATAAGGAAAAATTCACCACGGAAAATGGGAGAATTTTCGTTATACTGTGTATTTTTTCTTCTTATTCAGAAAGATAAAAGCCCATGTAATACTGAATTAGGAAAAAACAAGGCTGCATCAGTGTAAGTTGTCCCAAACAAATAAATTGTAGAATCCAACATTGTAATCAATAAGATGCACAGAAAGTTAGATATATATTTGGCCATATAAATTGTGCCATTTTATATTCGTCAATAAATTTTCCTTACGTTGCCATATTTTGAAAGGTATTCTCGGATCATGGGAATTTCCTTCTTTCTGATGATTTGTTCTATGAGGAGTGTACAGCAGGAGTCTGGTGTTCTGGTATATACGAAAAGCTGTCCCGAGTCCCGAGCCACACTATTCCTTTAGAATGCCTTCGTTTCTTTAAAAGCATTTTTTAGTCAAAATAATTCCGTGCTACTAGTTTCTTGAAATTTAAGAAGCTATCACTATCTTCAATCCTCTTTTCATTTTAGCTTTCTCTACAGAATTGTACAATACAAAATCTTTGCTTTTATTGCAATTCCTGAGCGTAGTGAAATGTTCTTATCAGCAGCACCCGGGGGCAACACGGCCGCTTCTCGATTAGGCAAACGCCTGTCTTAGGCGCTGAAGCAAGTCGAGCGAATAAACAAAGTGAGCAGAAGCAGTATTGAAGGTGACGGGGAATTGGATTTCTTTCCCATTGAATTTTTTCACATGATAATGTATTTTTCGATCATCTTCATCCAGCACCGTCGTTCTTCAACGGAAAATCTATACTTCTTAAAATCTGTTTCAACGTTAAAGGAATTTATAAACGGAAACCTTGTTTTCTCCAAACAATAACGCATTATTGTTACGTTACCACACTTTAACAAGATGTGTATGTCACCAGTGGTGAAATGCAGTTTTCTTAGCTAAACTATAAAAAGCTAAAAATTCTCAATTATTTAGTTTTCCATTTATATTTTGCATTTAATTTGCTTTCCCTTTGCAGCGTTGATATATTCATGTATGCCATCGATGCATTTTTATAGCGTTTCAACAAGGGCGAATGAAGAAGCGAAAGGCGGACGAATGTGGATTTAAAATGAAAAGAAAACAAACTGCTAGAGAAAAAACAACTTTGCAACCACTGTTCCAGTTTTTTTTAAAGAATCGATACAAATCAAGCTTTCACTACCACATTCGAGGATGAGATTGAATTTTAAAAAAACATACAATTCAACGTAAAAGGTTGAATGCAAAATTCTGTCTAATCAATACGAAGCCGAGGATTTTCATCTACAATAATTGCTCTTGAAATGGAAGCGTCTAAACTGAACAAATAGAAAATTGTAATCGTCAGTATCAATATAAAAGTAAAACCCCACAAATGCAGTTTTATCCAACGAAAATACTTCAATGAACTCATTTGCCGCCAGCCTCACTATATGTGAATAAACATAATTTTACGCATTACGTTTCAATAAATAGGAGAAAAGTTATCAACCCACTTGATATAAATGATTCTTTCAAACTCCCACGTTTCTGGTTAATTAAGATTCTTTTCGCAGAAGCCTTTTCTTGTTTGCATGCTACTGAAATGGTTACATTTTTACAAAGGAAGCTCGAAAGACTAGTTTCCAAAAATACGATTGTGTTGTTGACGATGCTTTTACATAATCATTTGATAATTTTTATAATCTGAAAGTATGTTATATAAGCTTCTGAAAGCTTATTAATTAGATGAGACAGTGAATTTCCAATAGAATACAGATTTCAGTATGTGTGGCATTCAGATAACTTTTGGTTTGGTGTATTAATATTATTTTAATCTTACTTACATAAACCAAATTCTATACTGGAAATTAAATGAACTAAACTTTTAAATTATTTAATTCATTAATTGAATGTTAATACAATTTTTGAATTGGAGGAGAATTTTGAATACGGAAATAATCATCCACGATGCCAAAACAGTTATGTTTTTCTAGGCAAATAAAAGTTAATCATTGAGCGACTTTGGTTCGTTAGAAGATTATGTTTTGTCAATTAAAGATATTTATTCAAAATAGTGTAATTATTTTATTTGAAATTTTTCTGTGAATTATATATAATTATATGGATTATAGTGAGTTGTAACAAAACTGCTACAACAGGGAAACTTTCCCAAGCTCCCGTATGTATATCACATTTCCCTTGACTCGTACTTTAAACATTATTTTTTTCTATTTATCTCGGCTTGTGTCTCCGTTCCAAACGTTTTTGTAGGTAAAACCGCGCTTGCAATGCTGTGCTGCAGAAGCAGTGAATAATAATTGTTTTTATTTTAGAACTCTCTCGTTTTATTGTTACAGAAATCTATAAATGAAATTGGATACTGTTTGAGCGTATTAAATTTCACCACGCACGGATACTCGGTTGAATACTTTTATTATGTGATCTAAAATTTGACATTATTATAGAAAACTTTTGTTTGAAAAGTTTGATATAACAAAGAAGTTTACCTGCCCTACTTCCTTTCTTACTAAATGGAGTTTACCTTTCCTTTCATTCGTCTTAGTGGGTTCATTTTTATTTGTAATTTAAGATTTATTCAAGATGATAAAATCGAGAATACAAAAATAGGCAGCTTTTCTGCCGTATTAATAAAAATACATATATCCACTTGAAAGCTGCTATAATGAGGCAGGATAAGCTTACAATGCATCGGCGAATATAAAAGTATATTGTTACCGCGTTATGCGTAATGTTGCCTTTTATTTTCTTAACTTTCATTTTAGCATCCTTTTATCATTCCTCTGTCTACTTAGAACATAAACAATTCCTTTTAAAGGCTTTTTCCAACATTGTTTTTCCTGGAGGGAAAATTCAGAGAGACGTAAAACGAAGTGGAAACACTTGCGGAGCACCTCTTGCGACTAGTGCAGTAGCTTCATCATAATCAAAATAATCATTATTGGGAAGAGGTTTCAGCATGCCTTTACCACTGAAACGCCAAAAAGTAGAACGTCATGTGAGGTAGCAATTTTCCATACATGGAAATGTGTATGACGACGAGAATGGAATTGGGAAAGTTGGAGATAAATTCATGACACTCATCGTATCTCATTTTCTTCTTTTGCGTCTGAGGTCTTCAGTTTCGTAATAATAATGCATAATACTTAATAGTAATAAAAAAGGACGTCAAGTGAATTTCTTGTCAGCCAAAAGCAAATTGTGTGAGAAGCGACAAAGAAGAGATTTCCACATTTCGTGACTAATGCACAAGACAGAAAACTTCAATACGACTCCCGTGAAGATTCTGCATTCTTCAAATGGTGTTGCAGGCGCTTTCCTTGCCACTTCAATGCTTAGTTAAACAAAGTGAAAACCGTATTCGAGAACTTGTGCTAACTGATGGTGAACATAATAAAATGAGCAACACTATAAAAGGTGTTTTAAAACATTTTTTCACGTCTATGAAGGTAACTACGGATTTTTATATCAACTCACACAGCCAATTCACTTAATGAAAAGTTTGTTCCCTTGCTAGACTACGTCAGTTACCAGCAACGCATAAAACCAAGAAAATGAAATACCTTTTTCAGTTCGACTTTCACTTCTAAATCTAGAGCCTCTAAATCTATCACCATTAGCACTCAGCGTCATGAATGATTTTAACATTTAATGCTGAAACGTATTTGATCAAACCAGTTCAAATACTCAATAGTTACATCGTTTTTGGTGTCAGCTTTAGTCGCCTCAATCCAACCTGTCACAATACCTGCATTTTGCACTAAAATAGTAAAACTCCTTAATCGCAAGAGGCAGATCATGGTTCGCTGCGTAGACTCACAGCATTGCAAAAACAATCTTCCCTCCTTGTTCTGACTTTATATCCTTGCCTTACATTTTACATACCCTTGCAGAATTTAAGATTCAGAGATTCAAGAGGGCTGTGCGCTGCGAGAAGAATGTATCTACGATATGGAATGATACAAGAGTTGTGTAAGCCTCATTCCAAGCCTCTGTCTAGGACGGTGTATTCCTTTCTAACTTCAAAATTGTTTAGACCAGCGTAGATTCTTGTCAAAAATGTGATCTTAAAAATTCCTTTAAAAACTATCGCTGAGTTTGCCAAACCCCTGTCTAACTTATAAAAGCCTGCAAGTTTATTCAGTGTAATTTTTGTCCATAAATTCTCTATGTGGAAGGGAAAAGTAGCGTCAATGAAAAACAAGAGAAAGTTTCCCAGGGATTAAAATTTTACAAAGTTGGACGGAAAGCTGAATCTGTAAGCAAAGGCAGGGAATTTCAACTTGTTGAGGATTACTAATAGTCCAAATCAAAAGTTCTTTGCTGGACCTGAGTACTGCAAGAAATGTTTACCAGAAATTAACGAGAGCAACTGAATCATTTTTAATGTTGTCATTGTATTTTTACAACTTCAAAATGTCAAGGACGCCTGAACCGAATGAATTAAGTACGCTACAGTAAACATCAAGCAAGGCCGTTTATTAAAATTATCCTGGGAATTACTAAAATGCTCCATAGCTTGTTTCCACTACTTCTGAATTAACTGCAGGTGCAATCAGAGAAATTAAGTAGCACGCAAACAGGCAAAAAATTTCATCCATGTTGAAAGAATGGTATTTAGATTTTGTGTTTAATTCCTGTATGTGCACCAACATAATATTTATGTATTAGTAAACGAAGAGTTGAACCTGACAGGAATATTTCGTAGAGTAAGCAGGAATATACCATGTTGTTTCAAATTTTAATGCCTTTCTCCGGTATACTTTCTCTTCTTGTGTTTCTCTGTGACTGATAGATACAAATATTGTCCGTTTTGCCTTTTTTTCGAAAACAAAATATGAGAGCATACTTGGTTTGGAAAAGGCTGGAAATACTTTACAACAAATATTTTAATATAGGTAAGCTATCGATCGCATATAAAGCTAAATTTACACTCATTAGAACTTGAGTCAAACTCGGGAAACTGTTTTTATTCCCTGCAGCAGAAGGCAAACTCTTATTAAAGATAATGAGGAATCGCTCGGAAACTATCCCCATTTGAAATGCACATTTTCTGATAATAATTATTTAAATTAGACAGCGAAGCATTGTCTGTCCGGCTAGATAAAAGATAAGCATATGCTTTAATGTATCAACAAGAAACTCAATACCGCTATCTTTTATCCTTTGAGCCGCTTCCCTTTGAGCAAAGTTCTACAATCTTCAAAAAGTTAAAAAATACTTGGGTGTTTTTGTATACTGAAGATGTAAAGATAAAATTCTCAAGTCATAAGAGAAACCATTCCAGAAAATAATGTGAGATGGGCTGTGCAGTAGAAGGAAGGCGTGAGTGATCGATTGGACTCATCTTGACTAGATGAGTTGCTTTTCCTGTAGAATTTAATAGACTTGAATCAATACATAATTTGTGCTAAACATGAGAGCGACCGTTCATAGAAGAGAACATAAGGTTGAGAAACTGTAAAAATGTAATTTTGACGTATCTGACAACTTCTAGTCACTTTCGATCTTGCAAATCACAAACGACAGCAAACAAGTAAACATGATGTAGAATGGAAAGAAGCAAAAGCCTCGTCGCCTCGTCTGCTTTCAAAAAGAATATTTTATTTTTTCAACTTTTTATAATACCTGATTTGCATCAAGAAATCAACACATGCTTGTAATGGATCGAATTCCAGGGAAAAAAGCTGTACCAAACTTACTTTAAATATTGAGCAAGTGTACTAGTATTTCCAACAATCCGACAGTCCGACCTTCTTATTCCCAATTTTCATTACGCCTTCCATATGTATTTTCTACTTACTTTTAAAAGAGTATTTTAGAAACGTGTTTCGTTACAACCTGAAGGTAAAATTACGGGAAAGTTTTTCCCAAACATTATGAAAAGTTAATTTCATTCTCATGTATAGCTAAAGGTTATGTGATTATTTTTAGATTATTAAATGGAAGTCTGAATTAACAGCTAGGCTACCATCTTTGAAAATGGTGACCTAATAAAACATTTTTCACTCACAATGTGTTCTAGTTCTGCTTCTTAAGCTCTCCAGTCTATAAGCATAAGCAACAAAAAGGATCATTTCGTTACAAGATTTCATCTCGAAGAAACTGGAGAAAAAGTAGTGCATCGGTTTGATCTCAAATCTTCGAGGCGTCAACCTAAGTGACTGTCATTTTATTCGATTTCGCTTTCCTTATCAAAGTCAATGAGTACAGAGAAAGCAATCCTCGTCTTCCATCTTTCTCTCATTCGTTCAAAAATTTGTTAGCTATAGAATTCGTTGGTATTCAGTCCAACCTTTTCTTGATTCATGCTTAAATAATCTTGGGACAACATTGTGCAATTGATGTTGTTATTTGTGAAATAGTGAATGACGAATAACATCATCAGCCTGAAATCAATGTGATACGACTAGTACGAAAAGCTGAAGTCTAGTGCCCGGGTTTACTATATTGATGCTTTGCATCGTGTTGGTGTTCGATTATTCGAAAGAGCTTCTTTTCCTACGAAGATTGTGAAAAAATGGAATATTTCTTGATTTTCACTTTCTTGAAAGTTCTTCCTAATACTATCTATCACGGTGGGGCTCGTTTGCTTCCTGCTCCTAACAATGGGTTCGTCGGGAGACTTTTGTGTAGACAGAGCACACACAAAATACCAGAACTAAGGTCTTCCACTGGTTCATCTTGTGTGGTGACTGGCTGCTCTGCCCAAATTCTTCCTGTCTTCGTGGTGAGAACTGCTACTTTGTAGACGCTGCTACCTTGACTTTTATCTGTATCTCTTTACTCTGCTAGAAACTCCAACGGCTCTGACGCCAGTAATACCCTTTCCTTTCTCCGTTCCTTTCTCCTCTTGGTGTGGTATCACACACACTCACGAAAAGACAGATAGTATCATAAAAGCAGCTATGCACTTACTTTCACTTTTGCTTTCCCTAACCCCTATACACTCCGATGTGCCGTCATATACTAGAAAATGGACGGAGAGATTTTTATCAATACACATGGAACTAAGAGAGTCTATGTGAGAACCTTAGCAGACGAAGCAAGTTGGGAATCTTGCTCTAGCTCTGTTCAGTTGTGAAGTGAAAGTCTGTGGAAAAAGTACCACATTTGGTTTTCTCTCCTTTCCTAGCCTGCTACACTGCTGCTACTGCTACTACTGCTAGTGTGTTGCTCGCTACTCTGTTCTTTGTTACACTGCACAGTTCAACTTTTTCCTGACAAGTAGATTTCTTCCATTTCCCTCCTAGTTTTCCACTATTTTCCCTCTCCTTTTCTGAATGTTTCTCTTTCGTCCTCTCACCTCTTTCCCCTTCCAGTGAAGTATTTAAAAAAAATTGAAGGAGAGACGGAATATTCAATTTAGTGCAGCTGGTCAGCTCCAAGTACGGAAATTTGAACCAAGTGAAGGCAATCCCTTACGTAAGAAGCAATTTTTATGCATGTATGGACACGAGACAAAAATTTTAACCTTATTGCAAACTACCTACTACGAATGCACATAATATTCTGTTATAGTGGCAGAATTCAGTGAAGCACACGTCAGCGTCATTATATTTCCAATATTCATCATCTATCGTAGAAAGTAAACTTCATTCTTTTTTCTTGAAATTATTAACAAAAATTCTCTTTTACATTTAGCAAAATCTTTCTAACCAGCCTGAACTTCTCTTTGAAAATCACTCTTTTCTCATCAAATTTGCAAAGTGACAATGACGAAAACTTAAGGAGCTTGCGTCGTGTGTAATATCATTACACTAGAATTACCGCAAGTAAGGAGAAAAAAGTTTGAAGACATGGGAAAATTACCTCTAGAGTCTTCTCATGAGACGCGGGCGTTTCCATGTTTCAACCAATGCTACTCGCCATCTTCAACTTTGATTAGATTTGCCTCTCGCTAAGAGAAGCAGAAGGCAGTGTTGCAGCTTGCAACCAAAGCGATGGGAAGATAAAATGAACCCTTTAAAGTTATCGCTTGTATTCATTAGTGACCCTTGACTGACTTGGCTTGTGGAGGAGAACATGAAATGATTCATAATAAGCAAAAAAGACGATTCCTAATTCTTTATGTTAGCAAGAAGAAGCACACACCATCAAAGCACACAACTTCCTTCCCTCGTTCTTCCCAACGACTGCGAGTCTGAGTTACTTGTACCAGAAATTGAGTATTCTGTTTTTCCTCTCTCTGCTTGAGCAATCGAAAGTGTGTATTAATAAATAAACGGGAAAGACGATATATTCAGCACACCCATTTCTGCTCACTGTATAATAATGATACAAAGTGACTCCCTTCTTTAATGGAAAGGGGAAGGCTTAATAATAATCAGAAACAAACACCGACTTTTTTGTGGAAGGAAGAATCTGGTGAAAACGCGAGTTGAAATCTTTAGTGTATCTGATGTGAGCAGAGTTCTCCTGTAGACAAAAACACTTGAACTACTTCACTTGTTTTGCTCTCATTCAGCTTTCCACCCACATATCACCGGGGAAGAAGATTTGTGTGCAAATTTCGTTTGTTTTGTATAATAATTTGAACATTTTTGTCTCATGTAGTTTTCGAAATATGGGACTAAGCATTACAGAGAGTGCATAATAGTTACCGCTCCAGAAAATAAACTATCTTCCCTTAGAAAATAACCTTAAAATTCATTACACTATGACATCACTGTATTATTGAAGAAAACCGATGCATGGTTGAAACTAAATCCAAAAGAAAGTAGACCGTCCATATTTATCTAGAAGAAAAAGGCAACATTGCACAAGCTGATACAGATTTAACCAAGGAACTGGATAACAGCAAATAAAGTACACGGAAGACAGCACAGAGGATCCGGGGAAGGAAGATGAGAAGAGGGATTTGTTGGTTCCTTTTGGGAGCATCCATCTTTGTGCCAATTGTTTCGGAAAGCAGTTTAGTCGCAGCAGCATCGTCGTCGTCTTCGATCTCAAAGTTTACGTGGGATAGCCGCACTTTAAACAATAGACGTAGCGGTAGGAGTATCGTATCATCATCAGACCCCGAATTTCACTTTCATCAACAGCAACAACAGTCTGGTTCCAATGGTAATTCCTTCAGCAAAAATGGAACACCTAAGACGCAAGCACAGGAACAGATTGACGAAGGGAATGAAAACTTATTTGAAGGGGGATCAATTCCTCGAAGCCGGTTCCCGGCCGTTCCGGCCTCAGCGTCGGGAGCATCTGCTGCCACCTCCGGAATCACTCATCATAACCAACACTCACCTTCATCCTCTCACCCTCACCAGCCCCAGCATAGTACCGGAAGTCGGCCGGAACAGTTGATTCCAGAGGTACGACTCAACAGAACATCAATTTGTTCTATTTTTTCATGAATTCTCCATGCTTTTAAACTGTGGTCATGTTAATGAATCAAATGCCATAATAGTCTGTTTTACCTTCCTGTTTTTAATTACCAAATTTTCAGCCTTTCATATTTTATTTCATTTCGTAGAAAATGAAAACCAGTTAAAGAACGTTTCTTTTAGACATAAAATGAAAAACTTCCGTTATCATAAGCTGCTTAACTTGATATGAAGTGGAGTTTTTCTATTAGTATTCTCTAAATTTTTAAGGATTACTCAAAATTCATTTAAATTTTGTAGCATTCTCCACGGTCTAAACTCAAGATAAGAAATGTGAGGAGTGAGGATGTAGTAGAGAAATTTTTAACTACTCGTGAAATGGAAACCTACTTGATAAACTATTTAAACTTTAACACTTTCTCTAACAAGTAACAGGTGATAAATTCAAAGAGTTACTGCCCTAAAACATCACCGCTTAACTTCTTCGTCATCAAGCATACACAGAATTTGCACGAATAAAGTTATATGATCTATTTTATGGAGTAGGAATCATTTTATTATCATCGTCAAAGTGTTGTTTTATTGTCGACCGCCGTAATATGCAAAATTTGATAGTTTCTGTTGAAAACATTTTGACAAACTCCTACGTGGAAAAATCCTATGTGGCAAACTTTTCTTGTAATTAAATTATAAGAGGGGGTTTCCAGAAGTCTAACTAATTTCTTTTTTAAAACTTGACATCCAGCAAATAGCTAAGTCTGGCTTCCTGGCATTTTATAATTTAGCGTGTATTCTCTCATCGTAGCTTTGAAATGGTGAGTGCAGTTACACAGTTTAGATTCGCAAAAACTGAGTAACATCTAAAAAGTTTACACGTAAAAACAAGACAGAAACATTTCATATTATGTGGTTTGTGGTCGGATATCTATATATTTATCAATTTGAAAACTTTTTCGATGAACCATGAACAGCGCACAGAAGAAGCTTGGCAGTAAATATTTTTGTCATGGGCTGTCACAAGTGTTTCTGTTTCACTTTACTGGCTTCAACCGATACGGCCCAAATAATGAATGAATGTTTCAAACGAAACTTCATTCGAAAAATCTGAGATTGTGCGATGCCCGATTGTAATGTGCCGACACACTTTTATTTTACTATTGACTTCTCAAGTGTTAATAGGGAGTGACAACCGCTTGAAAATCGAGATTTTTGATTGCAATAGTTTCTGCCAACTTTCGGGTACTGGTGACTGCCAAAGTCAGAAATATGAATATATTTGGAATAGAGGGGAAACGATAAAGCGAAATATCTCTTTTCATAGTCTACATAATGTAAGAAATATATGTAAGAAACTAAAACTGAAAACTTACTATTGTAGAGCTTCATTATAGCTTAAAAGTCTTACGTCGATCAATTACAACAATACAAAGAAAATATCCTCATACTCAACATGATAGCAAGGAGTTCTCTAAAATTGATTGAGAAGTTGATTTCGGAGTGCTCTCGCCCTTGTCAAGTTGGCTAGATTGAGTGCCGCAAAAGAAGCATGTCTAATGTCCAACTTTTAATGAAACGCGACAAAAAGAAAATGATTATTGTAATAAAAGAAGTGGAAATTCCACGAAGTCGGCAGAACATTAATAGCTTCTCCATTTCTTCTTTCCCATGAGCTATCTTTGTGTACGTGATTCGGGTAGACTGAGAAAGTTGGTCTTAGTCTTGGAGCCGGAGATGGGGTAAAGCAAGCAGGAAAGGTAGAAAGAACAAGAAGAATTGAATCTCTTGTGGGTTCAAGAACAACATTCTGAACTGTATTTTGTAGCTCCACCTTTCTGCTCTTCTCTATCCGAGCCCCATCCTTTCTTTCATGCTCCATTTTTTCCTCCAATTTTCTCGTGTACAGATCTTTTCTGTTTATTCTACACACGAAAGTTGTCGTTTGGTACATAAAATGATTGGTTGCTATATTGTCGACTTTTCTATGAGTCCCTGAAATTTTTGCCTTTGGAAAAATATTACACAAATTCTAATGCTTTTGACAATTGGTTATCTAATTTAACGCAGATTTTACTTCAAATTCAGACGTGAATTACTGTATATGTACATACAAATATGTGCACGCTGCATGCTTGATTTGAGTAAGTGCACAGCACTGAATTCTTTGAATTCGTTCAGAATTCGTTAGGGGAAAAGAATGATATAAAGAGCAGCTTATTGTTTCTCTCAATTTATGTCCATGGTCGTTAAAGCCGAGTGAACGTGGGAGTTGCTTATAAAACTTAGATGGAGGCAGTCTGACTGACGATATTAATTCTAATTTCATGCATTACGACCTTGTTTCGCAAACTAATATCGCAACCTAGCGTCATTCTCCAGCGATTGCATCGGAATGCTGGTGTTAATCGTGCGTGAGCGTGAGATACCTGGAAGGGGAAAATATTTATTATTAATGAAGTTTTGTCGTTCTCGTTGATATTAACAAACGCTGCAAGCGAGGACTACCGAATTCGAAATGAGGAGACAGAGGGGCGACCAGTAAATTACATATTACTATATTACTTTCCCTACGATTTCATTATGTCATTTAGTAAATTCCTCACTTGCACTTATTAAAAGTTCAAAAACCGTTGCAGCTGAATTTTAATTACGTAGAATTAGAAGAGCAGAAAGAAATGTATTGTGCCAATATTTGACATTTTTTGTTTTCTATAATAAAATTGTTCAAGTAAAATTTACAAATACGTCATTGATTTACTGGAATCAATCACCATTTATCGAGACATAAAATCGATGCTTAATATTTCAGAAACTTTTACCATAAAAGCTACAAGAGCCGTCTGCAGTATAAGACTAATCAAACTTTTAACTTTTATTGGCAAGGCTTACTATAAGAGAAAGCTTATAGCATTTATCTCAGTCGAAGTCCGCGAATGTCGCTTTAAGAGTCTTACTCACTTGCCATGTGCAATTTGTACTCGCTCAGTCCAGATAAACCTGATAAACCCATTTCCTTACAGCTGCTTGATTTCATAAGTTTTAGTTTCTTAATAGGTGACCATTTAAAGCTTATGCTTAAGTCTGCACGACATCAATAGCAATGTACTTTCTTCATCTACACACACACAAGAAAGCAGCTAGGACCGAATCCGGAACCTTTATTGAGTGAGTATAACCTTATCGTTTGCTGACGAACTGCAAGATGTCATATGATGTAATAAATAAAGGTGTCGGTGTCTGAACGAGTTTGTGTACATAATGCGAAAATAACCTGTGTGTTATACTCAAAGGTATTGTATACACTTTCATTTTCCATTTTAACGGGAAAGGATTGCATTGCATGCGAAAACGATGAGACACTTCTCTAGGAGATCATATTTTACCGTCAGAATTTAGAAAAGAGAAAAGTAATGGCCACTTGTCGTTCTGAATTTTGGCCCACGCATAATATATTATGCATAAGGTTCAGAGGAAATGGAGAAAGATGTTTCTCTCTAAAAGTTTATCCCATTTCGTCTCGCCATTACTTTTGACATGAAGCGAGTTGACTAGCGGATGAGCTTCCATCCAACATCCTTCTTTTTTCATTTTTTTTTGTCAGAAACTACAGGAAAATAATCTTTTCGTTTGAAATTTTGCTGCAAAGTATTGGCAGTTAGAACGCTTAGAAAAGTTCATAACGCGTCCTATTTAAGTCCTCTTATTGAATTATCTGTACCTGTCAGCAGCTTGTTTGTCATTTCCCCTTTTGACTCCATGATCTGTGAACGACTATTGATTTGAAAGCTTTAAAATGGCTAATGTTCATAAGTTGAGTGTTTACTTTTTCTGTTGCTTCTCACGACAGCACTTTGCCCAGTGTAGAGGTAAACTGTGCAGTGCAGACTGTGAGTGTCCAGAACTGTTGCAAAACAAACAGTTAATATTAAAGGAAAATTGTTGCAACAGTGGCTGAAACTTGAAACATAGCACTTTACTTACATACTCAATTTTACAAGGAGTGAAAGTTTTATTTTATTGTCACCACCACCATAAATCTGAGAACAATAGCAGACGGCTCAAAACATTTTTCTATATTTGTATTAAATAAAATTATGGTTCTTAAAAGCTATCTCTCATGAGAAAGGGATGCATCAAAAATAGAGAGACTTGTTTAAGCAGCATGAGAAGTTTCCACTTTTGAGAGCATTTAAACCGTCTATTTGTTGCTTGTTTACACATACTGTCCTCGCCGTCTTCGGCCTTTAAAAGTGGATAAAGAATAATACATTTATCGCCATCAAGTTATTATCATCTAAGCTGTAAGTATGACAAGCCACTTGCCATTGAGGACACTGTTGGATACAAAGAAAGAAAGAAAGTTGTAAAGGAGGACTACAAAAAAGTAAGTGATAGGAACAATAACAGCACTAGAGAAAGCATTCTTTTTTCTCTTCAATTCTCCGTCTTTTATCCTGTGAGAACTTAAGTCGTAACGAAGTATGACGATTCCCTTTTAAAATCATATGATAAAAGCCGATGAATACATTGTATCCGCCGTTTCATGTCCCTCTCTTTAAAACATCTCTTTAAAACCATTTTGCTATTTACGTATTTGGCTTCTTTTTAGCAGAAAGATTCTAATCCAAAACGCATTAAGCGTTATTACTTCTGACTAAACGAAAATCAAACTTGCAGCTTATCGTTAAGAGGGATTCCTCTTTATTTTATTGCAATGCTTTGAAATAATGTTTAATAAAATAAAAATAATAAAGCGAACTTTTTTTCAATACATATTTATTAGTAATCTTATTGAGAGGCTACTATTATCAGCTATGTAATAGTAATGACACTATTAAATGACACGAATTGTCATGTATGAAATCTGAATTCACTAAATAGAACAGATCTCGCGAAATGAATAAGAAAGTGATGATTTCTTTTTATTCTTTTTATGCTTTTACAATGAGTGAATTGAATTCTTACGTCCAGTTGGAAAGAAAAACGTTTAAAAAATATTAAGCACATCTATATAAGAAGACTTTACATTGAATTCAGTCAATTTCCTTTGTTCGGTGATGCATATACTTTCATTGTGCATTAGTCATTCGTAGCAAAGAAAATAATAAAAATGAAATAAAAATCATTTTGTCAGAAATGCCTATCACTGCTCTTTCTTTTGCAAGACTGAACTGTCAAATCGATCTGAATTCTTATGACTTGCTTCTCTTCACTGCACCCTTGATTGTATTTTGCGTAGGTTTTCATTTATCAAGGAAGTTTGAAAACAGCACCGAGTGTCTTTAGTTGATTTGATGTGTTGTCAAATAAAGAGAGAGACGTGGGATCTTCATGCATTTCAAACTTTCATTACTCGAGTTTAGAGAAACGGTAGTTCTAGAAAAAAATATTGTGAAGTAAGAATAACTCCGAACGAACTTAATTTTCATAGGAGTACCAAGAATGAATTTATTTACAAAGATATCATTGGAGCACCTGTTTGCTCAGCCGAAATGGAGAATATTACAAACTGTCAATCTCCATTACCCTCAGATTTGACACATGCGAATCAGGTGAATGATCCATAACTGATATGATTCATTCTAAAAAGAAGATGTCTTTTTTGTAATTTAATCCCCAATTCATGCAAATATTAACTGCGAAATGAAGCAATATGAAATAAATGCAGAATGCGTCAGTTGAAAACTTAGCACAGTCGGGAAAAGTAAAAATGAAGGCAACAAGAAGGAATAAAACGAAGCCCGTTGTCGACACGTTACCCACTGACTATTTTATGTATATAGTTTTACTTGATCTTTTGTTATTGTTGTGCGGCGTTGCTTGTAGCTATCTCTATGAGCATGAGTGTGATGTTTATTCAAGGGCCGAGACTGTGTAAAGTGCTTTTATTTCCTCAAGACTGTACAAATGTACAGACTTTCCAGTATAAAAGAGGAAATTGGAACTAGATTTTCGTATGTTCAACTAGCATTGCTCTCGGACAAAATTTCTCTTGTTTCCCCGTTTTTGCTCAACCGTGATTTTGATCATCTAGGACTAACGTAAGCAAGAGAAAGTAGTTTCAGAAAACGCAGTGAATAAATTAATTCAGGAAGTTTTTCGATATTTATGACTTTATTGGTTTATAGCATAGCTTTATGAACCTTTATGCTCTTTTCAGAAGCGGATTGTTATTTACATTTTATTTCATTCAGTTCAATGCTACGATCATATAACCCGATCAAAATAAATGGTTCATTATGGATTTCCCATACGGAACTTACAATCATGACTCCAATCAATTCTAATTGCTTCTTCTATCGTTGTTTCTATCTCCAATCGGCATTATTTCAAAATTCTCAATTTGCTGGCGGCTTTAGATGCAATCAGGCACATTTTCAAAATGAAAATCTTCCTTTGTTTATTTATTTTTTGTTTTCAGGCAGGATTGTCGAATTAAGCTGGCGTCTAATGCACTGTGGCATTTATTTACTTTAAGCTAATATGCATTTTTAAAAATTCTTGTTGCGTGTATTGTTTACCACATGTTTACTTAAAATCGCATAATCAGTATGGGTCGACACGTAAATATAGTTGACAGCCCTTGCCACTGGCAGTTGTGTGCAAATCAAGGAAAACAAATATACGCTCAAAGTATTGATCAGTAAAAATGCATACACATGTAGGTTATTAAAGTATGACTTTACTGTAATCTTTGTAATCTTATTTTATTTGAGTGTAGAACATTTTTATGTTTTTCAATTTCTTGAGTCTAGTGAATATTACGTCAAAATGATAACGAAAAATAATGAAAATGCCACTGAGCTGACCCATAGCAAATATGCATTGTAGTAATGAATATTTATTACAAGTGATTTTCAGTTATACATGTATGATAAAAAAAATATGCAAGTTTGCCGAAAAAGTGGCACACGTTGACATCAGCAACTCCCTCGGTGCAGAATTGTTTATATTACAATGGCAGTTGAGTTAGACGAGATGATAAGAAAACAAATCCTTTGTATTTTTGAGGAAACAAGGCGTCCCAGTAGAAACACGCAATAGCCCACCTAAATTTAAAGTTTACTTCTGGTCCTTTGCAGGCAGGGTCAATGTAGTTTTCTGAATATATGACAGTTTTTCAGCAGAGGAAAACTGTTACTTTACCCCCTAATGGTAGGAATAATTTATCCTTTTTAAAAGGCTTTTCCAAAGAGAAACTGGGAAGACCTGTCCAACATTATGTCGAAATATTGTGGCAGCTTCAATAAAATATTTATGGCAAAAAGATGGAAACAAAACTGTCAGTTCTAATATCACTATCCAAAGTGCAGAGCTTTCATTTTTCTTAAGCCGTATTTTGGCAGACTCCATTGTGTTTGCGTTTTCAAAAGAAGAATATTAAATATGTGTTTAACAGTTTCAGCCTAGTCAGAATGAAGGGAGCGATGGTGAAATAAATATAACAGTATAAGATTACTATTGCCTGCTGACATGCTTGCTGACCGATGTCATTACATCTTTTAGACATGTTGTTATGCTACTGAGACTGAGATGGGCAAAATCTTTTGAACTTTCAATCTTTGAGAGCTGCACATTTTCTATGGCCAAAAATCATCGAAACGTTCTTGCTTTAGAAACCAAACCTTTTATAAGTATCGTCTTAAACTCTACTGCAATAAGAATTCAGTTATCATGCCAAAAGCAGTGTCAAAAGTTCACTTTCGGTCTGTAATGCATAAGGTACTCCCATCAAGGTGTATGAATAAAATACGAAAATCCATAAAAGTGGATTAGAATGAAAATTTTAAGGATTACGCTGACCTGGAATTTTCTGGTCCGTTTTATTTTTGCAATGACCATAAAGCAAAAGAAAAGAAGTGATTTTTGTGATCATCAAACTTTTGTTATAACATACACATATACACATATTAAAATCTATATCATTTCTTCAGCAAATCCACAGGGTTCGCATTAAATAGGCTGGTTTCTTTCAGTGTGTGGATCCTATATTGGTCCAATTTTCATGTTTCACATTCACATGAATTTACTTGTATTGTTGTATATGTAGCAAATATAAACTGCTATAAATATAAACGAAATATCAAATTATGAAATCTTTTCTTGTGATATGATGCAAACAGGCATCACTTGAAAACAAATATGTCTTCATCTCAGTAGCGACCACGACACAACTGACACTCATCAGCAACGAGCACATCATCTACAAGATGCATGTCGCCTCGGAGCCTCGCCCCATGCAGAGACATGTATGGCTTTTCTACTGGGAGACATATGAACACCTTGAAATTGCTTAACCAAGTAAACTACGGGAGCTTTGCAAAGATGATCATCTTTTCTTTACTGCACAGTGTACATCACATTGCCTGCTTTTCACCATGAAAGTAACATACATCAACAGCGTACGTTGGTGCGAGTATAGTGTGGAGTAATCATGACTAAGTTTTTTATTATTGTTGTAATATCTCGCTACGTTTCGTCGCTGCTTTTCAACTTTCTTTTGACTACTTGCTGACGTTTGCATAATATCTCTTGTGTACGAGCAAGAAACAAACTTCGTTTTACTTTACTGGATTTGTTTACTGAGCTGTGGAAGAAGGCAAAAGAAAGGCACCATCAGACCACCCGGAAAAGATGTTATAGTGTTCGCTGGCTGAAGAAGAGGAAAGAGATCTCGTATTATATATTTATACACATTTGAAAACTACACCCAGGACTGGCCTACATGATAGAAATGATGGTAACTAACGTTCATGTGCATTGAAACTGTACTCGTTCTGCCTCTATTTGATATTATTTATTATTCATAAATAAATGAATGGCAGTCGTGTTTGTTCCCAAGTATTATTTTCCTTTCTCTTCTCGACTTATTATACTGATTCCCATACGTAAGGTAGATAAGGTAATATCATCGACAACAACATACTACTTACTCGTTTTGCCTTGCAGGTTCATTCTCAGAGAAGTGAACTGAACGTCTTTGTTGGAGCGATGATGAAAGTTGGAAGTGAAAATGAAGATAGAAGTGAAACTTTTTCTTTCTTCATTTCTCTCTTGCTCACATCAGCGTTCTGAAAAGAAAGTACACAACAAAAATAAGGCAAAAGAAATGAAAACTTTTTTTGAACTTTTTTGTTACAAATTATGATATTGGTCGAAAAGATTATTTCCGCTACTATTTTCTGTGGCCCTGTTCAGAAGAAATGGTAAAGAATTCTTGGCTTTAACAATAACGCGAGCACAATACATATTCTTTTGACTTCTACCTCTTTTCCGATCTGTTGACTTGCGTCCTTCATTGTTCTGGTTGAAGGCGAGTCAAAGCAAATTACTTCTGTTTTAAATTTTTTCCATTCCGTTTGCTACTTGGACTTGGTTGAGCTTTTGGTGCGTGTGATTAAAGCGACTACAACAGTTGTTGGAAACTTATAAATAAATATACCGATCCAAATTCCAATGATACATCAAGATGCACTGATGTAGATGATTAAAATTGAGAATTTTGAATCTGTTCCTGTTTACTTTTTACTTCTCATAGAATGCGCCATTGCTTAACATTGAATTCATTACTTTGCAAGTCCAATAATAACAAGTAATGTCTTTGATAAAGATACATAGAAAAGGCAACAGAAGAAGACAAACGAGTAGAGCAATTTCTGCAACAAATTTTTGCTTTAAAGAATTTTTTGTAGCTATTTTGAAATGTAAATATTCAATTCTGTTTATGTCAATAAAAGTAAAAATTATATTTTTGATTTTGTTCAAAATATTTTCGAAAATGTGAATACATCACGTATCTTTTATGTAGAAATGGAAATACATTTGGCTGTAAGCAAGGAAAAAGCATCAGTAAATGTTTCCGGTAATATTTTTACATCCCGAATTGTCTGTTTGTTTTTCCATATGCAGGACACATTGTCCAGACTAACGGAGCGAACTCCACTTCTGCAAACAATTGATGAGTTGTCAACTGGTATGATGGGAAATCATTGCATGGGTCAACGCAATAACTACTACATGCTGAGAGGCGTCAAACTGTCCACCGAATTTGTCAACGTCATCATGGAGAAAGTGGACATGATTGTTAGCTTCCTATACAAAATCAAGAGCATTGAGAGACATGCCAGTATGAAAGGTACGTTACTCAGAACACTTTCTTTTTCTAGGTCTTGTCTGCTAAAATGTTTTGTAAGAAGTGTATTTAATGTACAGAAGCAGAAAACAAACTCAAATTGCCAAAAATCTCATTTCGGAAAAAAATTACAAAACTCCAAAGCTTACTCCACATAGACTTTATTATATTAGTGTGGTTAGTGTAATGTACAGACAAATGCTTATTGTTGGAGTTACTGTAAAAAAGTCTTGAATGGGTATCGATAAATTTAAAAGAAACTGATTAATAGAGTTGCTACGTTTTCATTGAAGGTCTAGACGATTTCCGAGATGTGTACACATACGCCCTCCGAACTATTGAAGCTCTAAAAGACGACTTTCCCCTTCGTGACGTGCGTCTCGTTATTCATGAAGCAGAAGATCAATCTTCGAAACCGCAGAAAGGCAGCGGAGGAAAGCAAAATTTGCATAGTGGAACCACGGTTGTCTACATGCTCGGAAGTGACATGAAACTGACTCCACGACACTTAACCAACGTAGAAGAACTTCGAAATGAACCTTGGTTCTTTCATCCGTACTATTCCGCTGCATCTTCAGCGGGCAGCTCTTCCTCAACTAGAGAAGATGTAACGAAGGAAATTGCCAAGAACTTCTTCAAACCTGGCCACTTGCCAATCTCATCCACAGCACCTACGTCGGAGGAGGGAAGTTCGTTCAACATCAGCCGATCCCATTATCATCGCAATAAAATGATGGACTCGCAAATGTTTGGAGACTCTTACTTCACTTGGCCCTATTTTGATTGCAGAGCTCATCGTTTGCAAGAACAACAGCAACAGCTTCATTCTCGAGCAAACTATTATTACCACCACCGGCAACTCCCAAGAAGGGAACTTTTCTACTTTACTCATGTTGATCAAGGACAGCAGCAGAAGAAACCGGAGGAGTTGGTGAGGCGAGGAGGTAATGGTGCCAACAGTCATTATCATCATAATATTAATAATGACAACGAAGAGAATAGCAAAACAGCGAGGAACGGTCCGGTTAACCATACACATACTTGGTTCGCTTCATACACCGCTTGGTTTCCTATTGGCGGTCTGAAAGAGAATAAAAGGTAAATAAAGGATGCTTTTTACTTACTCCCACTCGACGTCACGTCAAATTCTTTTTCCAGTCCTTAACTTCTGCTTCACGTTTTCACTTACTTTTAGCTTAAGTTTCAATTCACTTTATCCAATTTTGACCTGTTGGAGTCATGAATGGGCCTTAGTTTCGGCATCATTTTGTGAATGGACCACACTGTATGTTAGGTCACTCCAATTTCTTCATCAAACAACCTTCTGAATTTCCCAATGTTTTTATATAGATTAATCTTCTTAATGGTGCATGTCGCACGTCATAAGAAAAGTCACTTCGATGAATGGAGGAAAATGTGACTTTCTTCATTAGTAGCTTATTTTTAATGATAATAAGATAGTATTGAGAAATGCGTAAAGCAGAAATACATTTTTTTTTGTTTCAGCTTTGGTGAACTCAGCGTTGATGTTGATCTCACGCGGTTTGACATCAACCAATGCGGTTTTGACGACATTGATGACAGTGAATCCGAGCTGGCTTTAGCTAATCCCCTTTATTACCTTCGAGATACCCATAAATGTGATCGTATAAACTTTCCTCCTACTTCCAAGGTTTGTTACATTGGATGTATTTTCCAATAATTGATAACGAATCAATATTTACAACACTAGTTCAGGAATAATAATAACAATAATTCCATCGCTTCACGTTCAGATAATTATATAAAATAATGAAGTCAAATATAAAAGGGCATCACAAAATCAACCAGAAAAATATCTCGGGAATCAACAGATATTAACAAAGTGGTTCGTGCCTGAGAGTTTATACATAAATGAAAAGGTATCTTTTATAATAATGTCAAGCATTCTCGACGATGTAGGCTTTATTAGGTATAAAGTGACCTTTTGAGAAACTTAACAAATAACTTTCCTTCCCCTTGCGTCTTCGATTTCTGGACAGTATTTCCTAATTCTTAGTGAGATCTATTATTTGCAACTTGCAACCAAGCAAAATATATTTACTATTTCTACGTACTTTCAGTAATTGAAATAATAAATGAGCAATGTTTTGCAATTGGATTGTTACCGATAATAGTCACATAATAATAAAGCACATATCATTGATGGAAATTACATTTTGTCCTCTCATGCACTGAAAGAGGAAAATTAAATTAACAAAGGGGAGCATGATCCTTGCATCATCATAATTTAATTGATGTACTCAAAGTACGAAAGTATGAAAGTTAGCTATATACTATTAATTCAAAAACCACAATCAAAAAGATCAAATGCCAAAGTTTTTTCCACGAGTGTCGTGTCGTGTGCCTACTTAACAATAAGTTCATGCAACTTTCATTTTCCAACATTCCCAGTGCCACTTTCTTCCCGGAAAAGGTTGGAGGCTAGGCAGCTACGAGTGCAGATGCGTTAACAACACTTATGCCTACCTCAAGAGTCTTAAGAATGTGATTGCGGGTTACAGTGCAGAAGGTAAAGCCACATAATACGTCGCTAGTGTAATTTAATGTAATAATAGCTTATTTAAAACAAATTAAGGTGGTTTTGTATTTTCATGTTACGCAAAAGGGTGTTCTATTTTGTTTTATACCGTCAAGCATACCATCATGTGCGGGACAGTATGAAATGAATTGAATCTTCTCTCCATTTAATTTCATTGGCAGTGAGATTAAAATGCTCTCTTGCACTCTCTAATTCATTGTAATTCTAGCCGCATGGGATACTTGGGTGGAAAACAAGACAAACGGAAATGACTCGGTCCTGTATCCTGTGATCGTTGCTTGTAAAAATTGTCCTACAGGTTGTGATAACTGTGTCGAAGGGATCTCATGCCTTGCTTCCATAAGTTGGATCTTCAGGTTAGAATCCCACTATTTTTGCCGTCGTCATTTTAAAGATAAAACACACTTTCAGTGTTTATTAGCAAAGCTAAATGACAAAAAATGATACATTTACCTTTTACTTACTCTGCAGCTAACACATTTTCTTATCTTGCCTTTTCCATTTTCCGAGTTTTATTATTCGCATTAACTTGGAAAACTCACTAAAATATGCCAGAAACATGCAAGCATTATTATGCTCCATCATAATACCACAATTACATACAACCATTTCTAATTTATTTTTTATAATAATATGGATGTCGCAACCTACAAAGCAATTTCCCACGTAAACTACAAAAAAGCAAATTACACCATTTCGGATATGGTCTTCATTCATTTCATTATGCCTTTTATTTAATGTTACATGGGGAAATACATAATATTGTTCTGTGTGGTACGAGATGGAGTTTGTATTTATCTTTAAGTGATACGTTTAATGTTTATAAAACAACAATTTTGCTTTCCTTGCTTTCATATTACCCTTCACATCATTTTATGTCCTCACCTAACACCTAAAAATTATTAACATTAATTACTTCCGTCCAATTATACAGGTTTGTGCTGCTTTGTGTGTCTGTGTTCTGCTCTGTGGGATCCATTGCACTCGTCTTTGTAACTTACAAGTTTCGGAAAGAACCCGTTCTGAAATCATCGTCGCCTATTTTCCATTGCATCACATTGATCGGATGCATGATTATGTATTCAGAGGTGAGCTTTTGTGAACCATTATAATAAATAGCAATTACATTACATAAATTCTGGTTCCATTTCGCTGGAACTCACATTTTTGTTTGTCATCCACCACTGATCCTTTTTGAAGCAGAGTCAAGCCAAAGAAACAGTATGTCGATGGACACATCGTTTACTGTTAAAAAAGCATAATAGTTTTGAAAATTGAAAATGCTAGTTGCGGTAATTAGACATAGGTACTTTGGACCTGCATAGTTACACGGACTCGGACAGAGATCATTTATTCTTTCATGGTTTCTATTATGGCATAAGTCTATAGCTTTTACCTTTGCCCTTTTCCCAGTGGTCGTGAAGTTGCACTATGCATAAGAGGAAAATTTTGTGCACACACTACCCTCACATTTCAGTGAGAGATTATTTCGGATGAGAATATTTGTGTGCCATAACGCGAATGTGTAATTTCACTGCCTGTGGTTCTGTTCTGTGGAGGTTCTGCACAAAATATGAACTGCACTTTACTGTTTAACAACAATACACTTCAACCTATGTAAAGACAAATTTAACCTTATTTTACAGATGGTTGCTTTGTTTCCAATGCTGACCAGACCATCGTGCATCGCTGTGAAATGGACGCGACATCTTGGTTTTTCCATAACGTACACTGCTCTGTACATGAAATTGTGCAGGTAAATAAATAAGGCAACCACTTTTGCGAGTTTTTTTCCTCAAGTTTACGTCATGTCATGCTGTTATTGTGAATCAAAAGTTTTTACTTTGTCCTACGAGTTTGAAAATACGTCTTTTGAAAGAAAAAAGCTTGATTGACGTTCGAAAAATAAATGCTGCATTCTAATTGACTCATTTGACAGGGTTTATCTAACATTCCGAGTGAAGTCAGCTCACAAAATAAAGCTCACGGAGAAACACCTGCTCCACTGGATGAGTCCTATAATGGTGATAATGCTCCTCTATCTTTTTGCATGGACAATCAGTGACCCACCTTTAACTGTGAATATGCTAACCACAGACGACAAAAAGTTTGTTCAGTGTGTCTACAACTGGTAAGTATTGTGTCAATAAATTGTAGCATAACTCAATCATACTTTGTACAATACATTTTCACTCACTCACAACAAAACACCTCGATGATGATGCTGATGGTAAAATGGAAATGGAACACATTTCAATGATGCAGAATGGGATCTATTTTGTTGATAAAAAAGTAATACAAAAAGGATTCACATTCGCAGAAAAAGTAAAGCGAAGAAAAAAAAAACTGATTCAGTACGAAACTCGAAAATGTAGGTAGGTAGTATTCAATTAATGAACTGCGTATGCAGTTGGCATCTATAGCTTCATTTAAATCTACAACAGGAAAGAAAAAGAAAGACGCAGAAAAGGTGTGCATTTTCTCTCCTCTGTGGAAAGGTTTGGAATTGAAAGCTATTACTTTGCAGCGTCAGATGTATTCTTATCACTTCAATCAATGCTACTTTTACATAAATGAAGTAGGCACGTAGTTAGTATATGTAATTCAGGAGGAAATGAAATGTTTACTTAAACTTCTTCTTTCACTACTGAATGCGATATTCAGAAACGACTTTCACTTTACTGTTTTCCTAATGTTATTATTATGATGTCTGCTGGAAAGCCTCATGAAACGAAATGTTTTCGCTGCTTCCGAGCTGTATAGAGGAAGGCAGTTGGGCTACCCAGTGAAAGAAGCTATTATTAATGAATATGTATATTACAAGCTTTCAATTTAAGGGGACAAGAATGTTTCAAGCATGTCCACGAACCCTTTTCTCATTCTAATGTGTGTGTGTGCTTAACGGATACGCTTTTATAGAAGGGAGTTTCTCGAAGTTATACATTTTCTTTTCTTCAGACAGACCAAAAAGCGAATTCATTCTGACTTCTAAGAAGAACTTTGAGTTTCAGACTACTTTTCTCTTTGAAATGCGTTGGAAAGCACATGTTAACATAAAGTTTGTCGCCGTCCCCATCTAACCAACCATTAATTTGTTTTACGTGGGTATAGAGAAACTTATATATTATTATGTGTTTC
This sequence comes from Cyphoderus albinus, assembly GCA_021029165.1. Taxonomy (NCBI): domain Eukaryota; kingdom Metazoa; phylum Arthropoda; class Collembola; order Entomobryomorpha; family Paronellidae; genus Cyphoderus; species Cyphoderus albinus. Next base: position 27,890 of record VYYJ01000540.1, read on the forward strand.
AGGTGGGACCACGCTATTGCCATCGGTGAAGTAATTTTCCTTGCATATGGTGTTTGGATTTGTTGGAGAATACGAGAAAATCCGGTAACGAAGAACATTCTATTCTAATACTGATTCAGTCTATTTGTGAATTTTTGAAGGAAATTTATGACGTTTACATTTTACACTTTCAGGATGCTCAATACATCTCTTATTCTATCTACAATATAGCTTTCACCAATGTTATGATGGTCACGTTACAGTAAGTTCTCACATTGAATTCTGCTCAACTTTCAGATTTCCTTGTTTCCTGTGTACCTATGTAAATTGTGCATAGATTGTGTAGGAGTTGTAGGCAACTGGCACACCAAGTACATTCATATATCAACATTTTACTCTCTGAAAGTGAAAAGCCACTTTAGGGCTTCTGTTGCAACAACCAGGCTACTTTAAGTACGTCCCTTTCACTGTCAGAGCTAAGCAATGACTTATTAGGAAAAATGGTTAGTTAGGTACGATGTTGACTGTGAGCTGCGTGTTCTTCAGAGAATGCAACTTATTTTCAGTTTGGGTAGTTGGAGATTTATAAATGTATATTTGAAACAAAGTTAGTGACAGTTGGATTTTATTTGTTATGTCTGATTGTAATTTATAAGTCGCAAGTGAGATTTAGCAAAATTGTTTTTGTGAGAAACAACAAAATTCACTGAAAGAAAAATTAGAGCAAAGTTCTTTTACCTCTTAGCTGAAAGAGTGAGACATGGAAAGCATGGCATTTGTTTATGGGCTGTCTGAAGTGGAAGCCTTCACGACAAGCCCCCAGAAGCTACTTTTCTTTTGTGTGACAGATGCGGATACGCGAATGCTTTCACTTTCACGAGCGTAACTCACTCAGTCAAATTTTCTCATTCTTTTGCAGTCTGCTAATCGTACCGCAAGCCGGCCCTGATACCAAGTATTTGTTGGCCTTCATTCGCACCCAAATGAGTACAACGGTGAGTAAAACAATAATTACATACACAATAGCACACAATTTTGTCGGTTGTCTATAATTTTCTATAATTATCTATAGGTGACGATTGGATTCGTCTTCGGATCCAAAGTAAGTAACTCCATATGTCTATCTAAATGTTAATTCCATCTGAATCCAACATAATCGCCTACTTTAAAATTAGAATTAACCCCAGCTAAATATGAAGGCGACTTTGATTCCTATTGTTTATTTTTCTTTGTGATCCGCTCAAGCTATGGAGTGTTCTGAAGGGTGATAATTCGGCATTAAAAGAGATTTCTAATTCTGCCAATGGATTTGGCCATGAAACGCTTGATCTGGCTGAAGAAAATCAGCAACTAAAGGTGGGATCCGACGAGCTTAAAAAGGAATAAAATAAGAATAAAATGAGTCATTATTATCTGAAGAAGATGCCTGCTAACTCAGATTCTTGTTGATGCTTATGAAAAAATTATTATAGGAGGAGCTTACGAAAATGGCGACGCAAATTGAAAAATTGAAGTCCTACGCCATGTGTAAGAATAACCCTCACTTGAAAAACGCTACAACCAACATCACTACGGATCCCGACTTCAGCAAGTTGGACTCTTTCACACAGCTCTGACTAGTATTAAAACCAGTTACAAAAGAAACCTGGCTGTAAATTATATTTTTTTGAATTCTCCTTTCTTCCTTTGATGTATGAAATGTAATGTAACTTAATTTCCCCTTTGTGTATTAATGCGTATGCGGTTGCCGTCAATTTGAAACGGAGCTACACAATCATGCTAATACTACCCTGTTGCAAGCGTATACATGTCTTGTTATAAGATCTTATAAGGAGGTTACAACAGACTGGATGTCTGGCGAAAATGTGCATAGAATATTTAGACAAAAACATCTCCTTTGTCTCTTCCCTTCCCCTGTTATTTTCTGTGGATCAGAAAGAAAACTACACTATCAGAATATACGGTACCTGTACCTGAAACCCTACATTGAGACAAAATTTTACAAAAAGAAAAGCAAATCTGTGAAGTTATGTATTCCAATAGAATGTCTAATTTTAACTTTCACTCGGCCTATAGGAAAATCAAATGATTGTAAATAAATAAAGCATAATCGCAAATGGTGTTGAAATCTCAAAGTTTATGAATATATAAATATGTAGGTTAGCGAGTTGCCCTTCTCTTTCCAACGTATCGTCTAATTTCTACCTTTGGGTCATTGTGAGATTAATTTTAACAATACTCTTTTATTGCTGTATGTATTTAATTCAAATAAAAAACAAATCTTGTTAAATGTGAGAATTATTGCTACATGTTAGTAGCTGAACTTTATTAATATTTTCTCGGGAGTAAATAAATTACCAACTTAAAACCAGTTAAAAACAAAACTAAATTACTATTTATAACATAATTGAGTACCAATCAAAAATGATGCTGAAATGGGTACAGAGGTAACTGACTCAATCGATAAAGTGTCGAAATAACAGTGACTCTAGAACTACGACTACTAACAAAAAAAATGAGAATGACTGGTTTATTGAAGGGTGAAATCGAAAGGCTTAAAACCATCTCGAATTGTCTTGACGCAATCCATTTCTTCATCTTTGCTCATTTTGCATTGTTTCCAATCCACTTTATCCGGGCAGTTCAGGATGGACTCTGAAGCCAGCAATTCTCTTCCAAATTGGATAGGAAACGTTTTCTTGATGGCAACATACAGTTTCGTTTTATCCGGCAACTCCATAAAGAAATAAGGGAATCCAGGTTTAGTCATCTGGAACAATTCTGCATTTGGAGGAAATTCCTGAATTTCAATTCCGTCACTTTCAGCAAAATCCTTTAAACGTGATTTAATTATTTTACTTACAACCGTTCACACAATATTTAATGCGTATTTCTGTCATACATGTTATTAACTTACCAAACATGCTAGTTTTAGCCCTGTAAGGGACGACTTTGGTATAGGCACTGCTTGAACTTGGAGGTGTGGACTTTTAAAATTTCTTTCAAAGAATACAACCGCTTTTCCTTGCGTGTCAAAATATTTTGTTAGCTGATTTTTGAACTTATTTACTTCTTCAGCAACTTCTGGTGGGCATTCAATGGTGGACTGAAAATGTCCTATAGGCACAATTAAAAGATGATCCGGTGTCAGACCCCCCTTGGCAATAGTTAAGTAAACCTGAAACACATTTGCAAAATTTAAAATAATACAATTTACTTAAACTTGTTAGCTAACTGTAGATATTGCAAGTACAACATTAAAGTTGACACAACTTACAGCATCTCCAATACTGATGATCAAATGTTTTTCAACTTCAGGACTTGCCAAACAAAACCAGCATGGGCCTAGGGATAAATAATGTAAAGTTAGGCTTATTATATAAATCGGAAATGAATGAGCAAAAATAAATTTTGAGTTTGTGTTCAACCTTGTGGTTGCGGTGGCGGTCTTTTCGGTGGATGTGGACCTCCTCCTCTAGAATTTGTACTAAACTCATCCGGATACGGACGTTTGTTGAAGCCGCCTCTGCCCCCTCTTCCTCTACCTCGTCCACCACGGAAATTTTCCCCGGTGTATGATGTATCATAAAAAAACTGATTAGTAGGAGCACCAGCACCCCTCTGCATTTCACTTTTATCCTTAATTTGAGGCACTAATTGAGATGCAAATGGATTCTGTGTAACATTAGGAGGTTCCTGGATAAGTTCTTCACGAGATGCGTGAGCGATCGGTACAATATTGAAAGCATAAATCCATTTCCTCTTTTTTGAATTTGCAACTTTTCCAAGCGAAATAAATCGGGAGCAGTGTTGAGCTGCTTGGGCCAGCACCTCATGATTCCTAAATGGTGTTCGTTCGTAATGAATTCCCTCCAGTCCAGCGAAATGATACCGAGGCTTCAGTCTTTTTGTAAGCGGGGACAGAAGTGTAGATGCTTGAGTGGGTTCCTCCTCCTTTAAAAAACAATTTGAAACTAGAGTTAATTAACATTCACTTACATCAAGAATACTTCAAAAAATCAATGTATCTAATTTATTACTGGAGCAGTTGCAAACTGTTGAACTCCTGCTGGCCATTGGGTTGTTAAAAACAGATCAACTCCACGAAACCCGGCTTCGTTTTCAAGGCCTAGAATAACGAGAAAGGCAAGTTTAGAACTTACTTTTTGCTTTGCTTTGCTGAGACTTGTAATAGGCTATTTGCACTTACGTATGTGTAAATTTCTAACGTCTTCGTGATTAAAGTTGTACTCTTGCTTAGGCTTTCCTTGCTCCTGTTGAATTCCACTTAAATACGCTATTTTCAAACCCGATGCCTCATTATAGACGCCTTGTCTTCCTGTAAGACAAATATTATTTAAATCAAATCATTATATTTTTTATAGTTTCATTTATCATTATTATAGTTTTTTATCAAAAGGCTTACCGAGATACGTAATATTGGGAGCGATTTCAGCACCATTTAAATCAGGGAAGTAAGGCAACTGCTGGGTTGTTATTGGGCCCAAGATATAAATGGGCACCGGCGGTGGAGGAATTTCCAGTCCTTCGACATACGTCGGGGGGAAGAAACTTCCAACACAAAATAGCATACTGAAGGGACCCGCCTTTTTATTAACTGCAGACACACGGTCATACAACTGCTTGAACTTCCCCTCGACATCCCCAGCTACGAGGATTTTCAACGCTTTTGTACTGTGGCGACCCCCACTTTCCCTGTTGTTCCCACTCATCGTAAAAGTGTTACAACTTAATTAATTACAATTACAATTGTCTTTTCATAAATCGCTTAATACAAGAAAGAAACGATTTCAAATTAAATTAATTCAGTTGTGAATTAAATTGTTCCGTCCCCGTCTAAGCATAGAACTAGAGACACAAACGATCACAAAACAATTCTTGAAGAAGAGCAGCAGTTAAATAATTTTAGTAAACTGAACAGATGGAAACGACTAGCGCAAGTAGAGATTGCTGATACAAGAAGTGACTGTCACTGTGTGGTCAAATTGATTTTCACTAGAGCTGTTATTCGTCAACAATGAAAACCAAGCTAATTTAGCATAATAATCATCATGCAATTCAAATTCAATGTGCGTTTTTCTCTCTTTCGTTTAATTCGCACTTTTGCAGATCCTGCTCTGCTGCTGCTGATGCTGTTTGTTGCAAAAAAAACTTTGCTTACGTTCGCCTTGCTCTTGCTTCATAATAACTCTTGAGCGCTTTTGTGCATAAAGTTTTGGTATTTGCTACAGCTCGATGATATCCGCCTCGTGAATACGAAAGACTCGCACCTCGTTCTTTGTTGTCAAATGCCATGAGTTTTCTAATTATGATTTTTATCTCCGAAATGCGATTTTTAATGATGGGAAAATGATTGCAATTTAACATCTTGACTAATGCTATGTAATACTCTGTACTAATTTATTCAAGTTTAAATATATTGAATTTACATGACTGTTTACAAATTTTCTTCCACGTCCACCCAGCGATTTTTTCTATATCAAAAAATATATTGATCACTGTTGATGATGTACAAACCATTTTGTACGCCTGAGTTGGTGTCATTTATTTGGAGGTTTGGTGCCACTGGCACCGTGCCAGTTTGTACCGTAAATAGGAAACAGTCAAGAGTCAAATTTCACTTGTCAAATTCTCATAAATATCTAATTAATCTACTGTTGTTTTCAATTTTCATTGTTACTGTAATCTGTGTTTATATATGTAATTTATTGATTAATTGTTTAGAGTAATAGTATGCTAATCAGCATTTAAATACTTTGTTCAATAACTTAATTACTACCGCCTTCAATGTCTGATTTCTGTTTTTAAAAGTATAAGGGTAATACTTCATCACATTTTGAAACTCTTCCGGTACATGGTACATCATAACTTCAGAATTCATAATGTTTGTATTGTATCGAAAAAAACTTAAATTAAACCTGTAAATAGTTTACAGCAGCAGAAGCAAACATAAATGTGTAACATAGTCATTAAATAATAGTTAGAGCATAAAGTGTAACTCGACAGAGATACATATAAACACAATCTAACCAAACAACTGACCTAATAATGTATAATGTAATATTTTTGGCGATATGATAATTAGCTAAAAAATCATAGTTACAGACTGTATTTTACTGAATTTAAGGTCGCCCCACACCGTCTTCTGACACTCCTGTCCTTTGATTTATTTAATGGAAGGAGCGCCATTGGAGTGTGGAACCCGAATGTGTGACTCATTATGTACGAAACCATTCGTTGCATTTTTTGCACATTTCGGAATACCATTTGCAACTCCGGTGTCGCAATGCTCAACATTCCCACTTGGTTTATTAATAAGGAAAAGGTGGTTGTTTGCTGGGAGACTCAGAGCTGCCCTAATCAAGTTTTCAATACAAGATCGCTGTCGGAACAAGGAATTGGTCATTGTGTGCAGTGGAGCTTTCAGCCAATAACCTGTAATAAAAGTATTTAAAAATTCATTATGGTAAATATGCTAGTTAAAATGTTTGAGTTGAGACGACATAAAAGTCTTACCGAGCAACTGTCCCATTTCAAATTCGACTTTTTCTCCATTTGCCCTGACATCCATTCGCTGGAACAGTTCCATAAATAAGACCAAGTCAAGCATGATTGGTGCCGCCAGCAAAGAGTCCTCACAGGTATTGTGGATGACGAGGGTGTTGACGCCTCCCATGCCAATTGCTGATGTGTACTCATCCATTGCCCTCTTACTGTCGCCCACGTAAGGAACGTATTTGATGACGACCAAATGATCAGGTTTTTCAGATCCCATGCCTTGGGCGAAGAGTTCATTGTTGGAAAGTACCATGTCATCCACAACACCACGCTTGGAAATTTCCTTGGAACGGAAAGTGTGTGGAGCAGACAGATTCCGCCCGTCATTATTCCCCAAATGGTTGTAGCTAACAATGCTCTCTGGCTTTAAACCGGCCCCGACGAGGTAATCCATTAGAACGGATTTCAGCTTCGTTTGACCGGTTTTTAAATCATCCCCTGCAATCATTATTTTCTTCTTAGTTGAGAGGTCAATAATACCGGGTACCAATGCATTCTGTGGAGAGCCGTTGATGAAAGCACACTGGAACCAAGAGAAAACAAAATTGACAATCATAGAAAATTAAGTAAAAATGGTTAAAGGCGTGGCTTCTGTTGGAAGTAAGGGTTTTGGACTTACGCCTTCCAAAATCGCAGCAGCTGCATAAACCGTGGAAGGAGATATTTCGTGAACGCTGGCCTTCATTGCACGCTCCAAATTCTCCCATGTATCATTCAATCCTTCAACAATTTCGGAAAACCTTTCCGTGTTACCGACCCACATGACAATAATTTTTTCAAGATTTTTCTTGTTCTTGAAGTCACGAATGTCCTCCCTTAATTTTTCCATCTGTTCCCATTTTGACCCTGTCAAAATGTTGTCCACTCGATCGGCTTGATTTGCTGCAACGAAATCCTGAAAGAAGACAGCTTTCCGTGGTTTGATAGGTTCCATGTATTGACGAAGCTTTTCTTGTAGATTATAATCAAAAACGGCAGCACGCTTCATGCCTTCGTACAGGTTGAGGCAGGATATGTCCCATCCATCAATTTCCATTTCCGTTGGATCCACCAATGGCAACTTGATTGTATGACAATTACGTAAAGAGTTTCATAAGTGGGCATTCTTAATGTATGCAGGTTTGCAAGCAAGCAAGTCAAATTATGAAAATATTTTGTGTCAGTCAAGTGAAGGTCATCGTAAGATTAAACTTTCAATATTACAAGCATTTTTCGATATGACATGCGAAGAGACAATGAACATTCCATCTAAAGTAATAAGAAAGAAAAGGTTAATAAAACCTAGCCATGCTGTGTACGTACCATCTGCCGAACAGGTGCGAACACCTCTTCCCCGGCTGAATTGAGTCCTACCGGGAAAGTTCCGATCATTGCAACAGAGCCGAGGAAATCCGCTCTGTGTTCGCCTCTCTTAGATTTCCAAGTGAGCTTGTGCTTGTTGGCCAAACACATTCCAGTGAACGTGGTTCCGTTATTTCCTCCCAGTCCCACCATCATCAACCCAGTGCGTGGAACTTTTGCTCTGGTTGTCACGTCCATCTCCACTGTGTATGGAATAATCTATAATGAAAGGGAAGGTACAATGAAGGTCATGCATGCGTACTGTTCAGTTCCAAGACGTAGGCTGCAAGTTATGGTTCAAGATGCGATGGAATTGTTTCGGGTATGACATTAAGCAAGCACTGGGTTATATGACATGACTATGTTAACGATGAATTTCTAGGAGTTGTTTTTATTTCTATTTTTTATGTGCTTAGGTGGTTAATTTCACGTGCCTATGTTATGATTCACCTCGTGAAAGGTTATTACTTGTTAATTGTTTTCCTGCAGAGTTATGTCTCCATAATACTGAAATCGGATTTCTTATACAATAATAACTGTACGGTAAGAGTGGAATTGTACTAAAATATATTCGCACTGTTTGCATAACTTAACATTGCAAATATCAACAGCTGTCAAAAATTACCTAAAAAGTGACTATAAATAATACAAAACTAGCTGTTTGTTATTCTCATTAGATGCTTTAAATCATGGAATCATTAATGAGTCTGAAATTTTCCTGTTTGAAAGAACCTAATATGCGGTTTGCGTTAGTTCTTGATTAGCTGCATGAATTGTATAAACTGACATTGTGTCAAAACGACGCAAGATGCAATATACTTTCATTTTACAATGACGAACTTTTAACCTTGATAATAGTAAGTCGAACGGAGTTTGCAACTTGCAAATTGCAAGTTTGACTTTCAGCAAGTGACAACCAGATATGTGTGTTGCGTTTGACAATGATAATAGAGTTTCTGACATAAAACTACTTTGCTGTTAACCACCCGGTGAAATGATATGGGGATTTCTAGAAATGCTGAATTCTCAGAAAGAGAAAAAATGAATAAAAAGGAAACTTACACTGATGCGCCCATCTTGGCCCCGTGTCGCATGGGATGACTCATAATTATACTTTGATCGTATGAAGTCCTCCCCGTAATTCACACGGGAACTATTCACTTGAACTTGTAATGGCATTTTGATTTTCGCAAATTTTCACCGCGTTTGGGTTTGTGATTTAAAACAAAAGTTAATGTAAACTTGTTCGCTGTCAGCCGACTTATGACTTTCGTAGTTGATGCTCACTCGGTATTTATAGCTCGCAACATTCACTAGAGTGAAAGAAAAGTTCCAGTTTGCTTTGCGAGGAGTTGTTCGTTAGCAGAAATGTAATCCTATGCAATATTAATTGATTGCATTGGGATTTATTGCAACAAAGTCAAAACAAGTACGCCTATGAGTACAACGTGAACTTTGTCTCACTGTTAGCTGACAAGGCCAATGACAGTTGCTTGAACAAACTGTAGTTCAAATACCAAGTGTTTAATGACTTTAAGACTTTAATCACCATTAAATACTGAATTAGTTATGTTTTTATTTTGGCTGCGTCACTGCATCATTGGTTTGCTACTTAACGCGATTTTATGCAATAAAAATTGTTGTAAGTATATTTAACAGTGAAACCTACGTGTGCATATCTTAATGGGAAAGATCGGCTTTCTGTCCGATTCTGTGCTGCGCAAAGAGAAAAATGCTCCCTTCTCGTTTCAGATAGAATTCTCCGGAACAAATGCAGTAAATGCACACGCTTAAAAACATACTACATAAACCTATGCACAGTATGACATCCGAATAGAAATGTAAGGTTGCGTTGTCCGGAATTTTCTTTCTTATAAGGAATTGATTTTCTTCGTTGCAGCCTGCATGTCAATATCAAAGAATAGTACAGCAGTAACAATACAAGAGCATAAGCACTCGAAAGGAAGGGTTTTCTTGGTTGGCGTACACAGTGCACTTCTCTACCATTACCATTACCACAGATAACGGTTGGAAAACTCAATTATAACAACATGCTAACTAAATGGATGACGAAATTCATGGAAATTACACAACAAAGAAAACAGAGTATTAATAAATGCGTATAGTGATAGTCGCAACAAAAAATTATAGATAACGCATTGCTCCACCGTATGCTTTAAGGTGGCCAGATTATCTAGCCCAGATAGCCAAGCGTCTGGATAAAATAACAGAAAAGATTTCTGTGTAGATTCGTTGTTGTTAGCCAGTAGCGAGCTGTGTGTGGCTGTCTGATAAAAAAGGCTGTAAAAAATTTAAGAGGTAGCACAAACTAAATGGGACAAATTTAGGGATAAAAATTACCTAAAACAAACTTTTCTTAACTGTTGTCATAAGTGGTTAATAAAAATATGAGAGTGGTTATTTACATATTTAATGTATGATTTCATCCACAGTGAAGAAATGTCTACCACAATGAATCATACTATGCCGGTAGCATTGCTTTCCAACTAAACTGTGACGTGAATGGGATTATTACTATTGCCGACAGAATGGCCTCTGCTTCACAGGAATGCACTGGATAAAGGATAACTTCAACTGAGTACCCTAACCTCAAGAACCTTTTTAATTTTTTACCAGACATTTGTAAAAAAATATAAGCAAAGGCTCAAAGCTTTTTACTTTGTACCTAAGTGTGAGAGTCATATAACATCCAAGTAAAAAATTGGTTCATTGAGAGAATATTTGACACATCACATCTTCGTCTTCACTCTGGTTAATGCATATTGCAGTGAATAAGAATATAACACACCCTCGAACCTCTATTACTTCTAAACATAAAAGCGTAGACAATGAAGGATGGGTTAAAATGATTGATTGGATTCTAGCGATAATGATGGCATAGTGTTTTACTATGTACCTTAATTTTAACTTGCAATGGAACCTTTGAGTCCTGGATCAATAGGTCAGCACACGTAGAGTAGTTATTGCGTCACACATTTTCTCATAAGTTAAATCGTAGAATTTTGTAAAGATCCTGTAAGATAAATCTACATGTAAATGCATTCCAAGAAGATACCTACTCCATTTTATGAACCAGATAAAACTAGCTTCGTAATAATTTGTGGGATGTTGACCAGTAGTCACTGGCATTGAAAATGACCTGAATTTCAGGTAAATGCATGGTTTCATTCGAAGCAATTCATAATACTATGTGCATTGGTTCATTTCACTAACTAAGGATGTCCACTTGAATAAAGTTGAATGTAGTAATTTGTTTGTAAGGATTCTTTGGATATTTCTGGAGGTGGTGAAACCCATCCCGGATCAAATTCGCAGTCTTCCATTTCTATTTTGAATGAATTGAATATACTGAATGAACTGTGCACTCAGGTTAAAGTCAATTTCTGACAAATGTTTTCTGTAATAACACGAACGCGGGAACGACAAATCAGAAAAATTTAACCTGAATGGCTCATTGGAGAGAGAAAGCGATTAGACGTGGACAGGAGTAAAGTGGTGGCCACTGTGACCTTTTTTGTGACCTCTTGACCGGAAATGCAAAAAGGTCAACTTTTAAGTTTTGTTAGGAATGATGTATAAAACTAACTTCACCATTGTGTTGCCCAACTCTTTTTAGTCAGTATACCAATTTTCTCGAAATTTTATGGAGAAATGTTTTATAACGAGAGTAAAAGAAAGGGCCATTTTGGCAAAGATAAGTAGTTTGCAGCGAATAAGCAGTCAGGATGATATTGGTTATGATAGTTATTTTTGTTGTGCAAAATTGGTGTGGCTTAAAATATTAGCAGTGATAAATATTTGTAAACATTTCATTGTTGTTCCTAATAAATGATTACGTATGCCAAAACGTTAATGTTGGTAACATTTATAGGACAAACATTTGAAAGATGAGTGTCATATCTATCCTTAGCATTCCACAGATTCTGAAAGTAAATTCTAGCATATTCATCGTAAGTAAAGAATTGAATCTGGTCGGAATCCAACGGGTTTAAAAACCTTCATTGACATATACAAAATTCAATCTTCTGTGCCACAACTCCTTGGCATTGTTAAAGCATTTTCATACAACCATAATACATGATTTTCATACATGATGGAGTAACCTACTGTATGTATTTGTTGATTTCGCCTGAGCCATTTACAGTAATGCATGTGTCTATAATAATAGGTTACGGCTACGGTTAACAATTTTAGTATGTCTGCAATATATAACTCATTCAAATAAATAACGTCACAAAAATTGAATAGTATTTGTCTATAGCTTTGCAACATTTTTAGTAAAACAATTTTTTGTTATCATTAACCTTACGATTAGCGGATACATCATTGATAAATAAAACAAACGTTATTCTGATGCAAACAGTATAGATTTGTACAGATTTAGTAGATCACGTGCAGATAAGCTGAAGAGAGGCTTCTGCAGCAGTTGAAGCGGGTTTTCCATTTAACCATTAAACTGAAATTAAACATTCAAAATAAGGTAATTTTAAGCCGTCTGCATCATTGCATTAATCCTCTACCTGTTTACGTTTATTTCTATTTCAATTTTAATACGTACTATATTTCTCCAATTCTTTCTTGGTTGATCTGGAGGTGATTCTCCGGGCTCTCCCGGTTCTCCCTTTAAACCAGGCATCCCTGGAAGTCCGTGTAATCCTGGAATGCCTTCATCCCCTTTTGGAAAATGCATGAACGAAAATAATTGCATTTTCATTTCAATTAGGTAATTTATTGTAAAATATTTAATAATACCTTTCTCTCCTTTACGTCCAGGCATTCCAGGTGTGCCAAAATTTCCATCATCTCCTTTGGGTCCGACTACTGATAATCCTGGTGGTCCCTAAATGTAAAAAGAAAATATTTGAGCAAAATTGCAAATATATATTAGTTCCCTCAAGATAAATACTTACTGGCGGCCCAGGTTCGCCTTTCATCCCCGTACACGAACATTCCACTTGATCGTTCCCTGCAAAAAAAAATGTCCATCTTCAGAATGATGTGAATAAATAATTTATATATGCACAAATATATTTTCATTTTCTTACTTGAAATATTTAACGTTTTCACTGTAGCTTCAAGTTTTTCCAGCGAAAGTTCTAAATCATAGATGTTTCGTAATGAAGCCTCTGTGCTGACCTGAGTTTCAAAACTGTCTTTGGTACTGTTAGCTCCAATTTCTCGTAAAGCGGTTTGAAATTCCTCCTTAAACAATCTCAGTTCATTCCACATCACAATCGAAATGCCTAGTGCTGCTAACAAGCAAAAAATTAGCAGAACTATGATCCAAATTAAATATGTTGTGTAATTGTTCCCTTGTTGCACATGAGAAGTGCGTTTATTTCTGCACGACTGATGTCGTGCGGGAGTTTTTAGAGAAGAAATATCATCAAACGAACTGAACATTATTACAAAAAATTCAGTCAACAAATACAATGAAATAATATAAAATAAAATAAAATAATCGCCAATTTTTAACTTCCAATTCCGTTTTATCACTTAAGTACTGCAGTGGTCTTAGCTTCTCCTTTATTGATGTTCGCTCCTGCCCTGCCTTCAACTAATTTTCATCCTTTGTACATATTTTACATAACCATTACTCATTTGGAAACAAAGGAACTTGAACTTCTACATAGAAGTTTGACTTGTAACTGTTCTTCGAATTGTATTACAAATAGAGTCAATAATATTCTTCTCAATTTCTTCATTTGTATGATATTTTGGTGTGGAAATAAGAATGCAATAATCGTTCAACTGTGGAAAGAACTGAAACATATCTCAGTGAAAAGGAAGATGATCGTGGCTTATGTCACGGTCTATTTCCTGTTTCTAGAGATATGATTTTGATTTCAATGAAATGGTGTGTCACTGCACTGCGTAGGGAATAAAAACAGATTGAAATGGTGTTCAATGTATGTATACTGAATTGCTCATTCATGATAGTTGTTACGCATAAATATTAAATCCGCGTTAGATTTAGGAATATATGGAGCTGTTTATTGTAATTTCTTATATAAAATGTACATAACGTAGTATAAAAATAAGAAATAAATATTAATAATGAATTGTGTTAAGTAAGACAATTGTATATCGTACAATTAGATCGGATTCAGTTTTTTACAATTTACAAGCACGTTTTAATAACAGCATAAGGCTCGATTCGGTTGATTATGCCGCAATGATATGTTTATACATCCTTTAATCTTCAAAAATACATCGTTCATGGCGTTGAAAAATATAAGTACACCATAAATAAGATGACGAAAAACCAGACAGTTCCCCAGAGCGCCAAGTTGGCTAAGTACTTCACTCGGAATGTGTCCGCAATCTAACAAAGAATAATCAAATAGAATATAATGTTGAAAAGAAGCGAAACCACAAAAATATATTACTTAAAGTAATCAATTTTTTCTTACGATGAAAGCAGCTACTCCAATGATGAGCCTTCTCTGTGTGTCTGTAGCAGAATCTTCAAAAGCCAGTATCATTTCAGCTCCATTTGCTGGGATCACAAATACTCCAAGTGGAACCCCAGATTGTTCATCGATGATCTTTAGATATAGTTACCAAATGGAAAGTATAACATTAAACCACCTTTTGTTACTTATTACTGTTGGCAAATTATTTGTCAAATTATGTCATCCGTTACATTGTAGCGATGCAATATTTGGTCATTGCGCTTTGAAATTGTCAGAGGTTGAAAACGAATTTTTAAACCCTCAGTATACCCGGAAGTAATTGGAACAGTGAAGTACGGGACGACAGTTTTGGTTAACGCAAAGCTAGCAAAATTAGTGCGGCCCTGAATTATCACAACGGGCTTATTATCTCGCAAGGATAATGATGTAGTTCCAGTCTGTAATATAAATATGAGATAAGGCATCAGTACTTATTCAAATGTTACAATTAATGTTTTGTAAACTAGTAAATATAAATTGCTTACAATTGGTTCTGTTTCAACAGATAAACAAGGTTGCTCTTCGTAATCGAAGGAAGCGATTCGGTTCCCTTTGTATTCAAAATTGAGGAACTTATCCTCCTCTAAATGCTCCACAGCAAGTTCTTTGTAAGCCAGATTGTGGCAAAAATCTATGACCAACACAATATTTTGAACATTAGTTTGTAAATCTTAATTTTTGCGAACACGTATTGAATGTAATGTAATTGCATGTAATGTGAAAAATACCTGCACCCTTTGGCCGGAGTACAACCACGTTCTTTATAATGGTTTTCTCCATTTTGGAGGGTTAAACTGGAACTGGAAGAAAGTTGAAAGGAAATCAAATGCCAAGTTGCGAAAGTTGAAAAAAAATCCCTACATTAACTCAACAATCTTCAAGAGCAGTGTTAGTGTTACATGCATTCCCTATACAATATGGTAAAATACCATTGCATTGGTAGTACGGGACATAAGAACAGTTTTACGTAGTTGCATAGCATAATAAATTGGGTACGGACTATACTACACTGTGAAAAATGTACATACATAAATATACTGTTGCCTTGCATTGTACATTATGATTGCGCTTTGTTTTTATGAAACAAAATGCAATTACTGCACTGAAAGGATAAGTTTGCCAATTCCCACATTTTGAAACTGTTCATATCAAGCATGAATGAAGTATGAAGTTGCAAATAAAATAGTAGAGTTGTGTTGTGTTTATATGTGTATTATATTATTAATTTGTTTTACGTCAGCACAAGCACCCTGTTCTCTTTTTAATAGCAATAATCAACAAGATGAAATATCATTTATACTTTATCCTTAGCATTATTTGTATTTCATTTTGAAACCTAAAATAAAATAAGCAGGATCCCAGAATTTTAACTTTACATAGTTGATGTAGGCTTTTGGTTTTTAAGGGCAAGTTATAGCTGAATTGTTAATCATTTATTATTACTACTGTGACATGTCCGTAAATTGTTTTGTATGAAAACCTTGACTTTTTTCTAATTGGGTACGGCGGTTTATGTATCTTATTCTGTACTACATTGATTCCTAATTCAATTGAGTACAGCAAGTAGTCAAGTGTAAAGCTTGTTCCAATAAACGTTTATTACATTAGTTAGCTACAGGGCACGAGTTACAATAATTCGATTACCCATGAATAAAGGTATGCACCGAAAACAAATGAAATTTTTTCAAATAAATACAACGATTTATTGATTTAATATTAACAACAACATTTACATATATTGCAGCTTAACAATACAGGATAATCAACAATAAAGTTTAACAATACTTAACAATAATTATTATGAGTATGAAGCGTATAGCATATGGAAAAAATCACGTTTAACAATGTATTCTATGCTTGAGGCTTGAGGCAACCAGGTTTACTGGTTCAACAAATGGAAGTTCCACAATTGAAATTCATTCTTTTTATCACATTTTTCTAGTCTGACTGGGCTCTCTAGTCTGCAATTCAAATTAAATAGAGCAATGTTGAAAGTTGAAGGACTTAAAGTTGGAACGCATTAGCCTTATTGGCATCTTGACTTACCCTACAAAGGAAATGCATTTTCCTCGATTAAGTTTAATCATCCAATGCTTGCCTTCCTGTACCCCATGTATTTCCCAAATGTTTGGAATAGGAAAATCTTCCGTGTAAACTTTGTACGTCACACTATTGAGCTTCTTTTCGGCGGATGTCAGAAAGTAATACTTTTTACCTAAGAAGATGCATATTATAAAATAAACATGCGTTCTTTTTCAACCAACAATGTATGTAGTAAAATACCAACTATTGACTAACCAAATAATTTAACAGTCCACTTTTGCTCCTCCTCGTTTCTCCATTTCGAAGTAACTACTTGATTCAGATCTTCCCCAGCTACACTTGTCTTAGCCAGTGACTCATCTCCCACTCCTAAAACCTACATGAAAGAAGTATTGAAATAGAATTCAAGGTAAGATTGCTATGTGAAAGCAATAAAAATGAACTACATTTTAATTTTAACGCACGATGAGATACTAAGCAGAACTTTTACTTCTAAACTTTTGATTTAGGCTTGCTTGAAACATTTGTATGAAATGAAAACTTACATAACGTGGTTCTACGACACTTTGAATGACGTACAATCCGCGATCTTTCATTTTGCCGTTTACTACAGCATTTGCAGACTGCGGCAAAGGAATAATAGCGAGCACAGAAATTACAACCTTCGACCAGAAACACATACTATTCCATTTTGGAATAAGAGAGTCAAAGTTTAGATTCAAATTCATTTTAGTCTTTCTTAAGATGCCGAACACTGAATGAAAACTAGACGAACTCATTGGAGAGTTTGTTTATTTAGCACTTTTTACAAACTAACTTATAATGGCACGAAAGAGCAATTTGTGAATACATTCAAGGTTCCATTGAAAACTCTCACCCAGAGACCCCGGCAGCAACAGAATGAGTTCCAGGAAACCTCCCTTCATAACCACTATTCATAATAACAAAAACTCCATGGATGACGTGCGAACTGGGGTGAAATAAGTCAACCGATTCTTCCTGCTCAAGCTAGTTCAAGTTCACATTAAACCGAGCACAGACAGCGTACAACCAATATCTCACAATCTTCGATCTCAAAGTCGATTTACAAGAATCTACAAATATTCAGGTCAAGGTTCATCCAGGAGCGAAAATAAGCCACAAGAACCGATGATGACAGTGGTTTGTTAAAAATTAAAATGTGGTGACGACTTTGCGTGGTATTTATGCAAAGAATGTTTTGACAAGACGACAGTTTCACATGTGCCCAAAGACAATCAAAGAAAACAAACAAGGCAATAAAACCAACTTGTTTCACTCTTCACACCCAATTTATCATGCCATGCAGATGCGTAAAACTGTGAATTTCACATCATAACACTACTCACTGGAACTGGACAATGTATTAAATGTACGAAAATAAAAAGTCTTTCATTAAGAGTAGATGTTATTGTCAAAGGTTTTCAATAATAAAAGTATTTTCATCTACGTAATCAACAAAAGAATCACAAAATGCGCAATCTCGCGACTGCGGCTTACGCGGAATGTATAGTAGAACGCAATATAAAAATAGAATGATCAGTTTGTTCATCCAGCGACCGAAAAGATCATTTGCTCTGATATTTCACCGAAGCAGTTTTCCAACACGCAATTTATAAGAACTGTGAGCAAAAAACTTTGCACTCGTTTGTAAATGTATTAATTTAAGACCGACATTTTATGGTACTGGGTTGTTTGTTGCAAAAGAAAAATTACACAAGAAAAAAAGTTGGCAAAACGGAGCGCAACAGAACTTGAGTTACGTTACTTGTGTTTAGCTGATTGTTTTTTCGTTGATCTCCAAATTCAGTAAAGTATATGAGATGAGCTAACCAAAGTTGTAGGCATTTGTTACTTCCAATTCATGTGAAAGAATAAAACAACTTCAAGCTTTATTCAACTACGTGTATGTAACTTAGATTTCGAACACTAAGAAAAAGGTAAATTATAATTTTTATCTTCAAAGTTCATACCATTACAGCATTATCATCCTTAGTCATAATTGCATTAAATAAACTAGAAACTTAGAAAGGAACCAAAAAAGCAAGATAATTGTTCATATTCGTTCGTCCATCCAGTGGATATGTGAATATCGCTTTTAAACAGTACCTTATCCATACAATGGAAGCGACAAAAATAAGACAATAATTTTTCTACTGACTAATCAATGCTAAAAATACGCCTCCGAGTTTGTAGGGTTGATGATGTATGTAATTGTGATTGGTCGTGTATAAGTAAGATCGCAAAAATATTCTGGACAAGACAAAATAAATAGATAATGACTCCTCAGCATTTTTATCATGTCTGAGATTCTGTCATGGCATAGATGTCATCATCACCATTGCTTCAAGAGCAAACCGTGCACACAAAGCAGAGCCAAATAAAGTGAAGATGAGTTTCTATTAAATTTTTGCTCATCTTCACGTTTAATGATTTTTGCACGTTGTTGCGTTTCATGAATAGAAAAAATGAGGATTCACTTGCATATCATTACTTTTCTAAACATGTGCAGGTGGCCGAGCAGAAGTTGTGAGATGAAAATATAATGAGCTGAAATACATAGTGCAAACAAAAACTAGAAATGGCAATGATGATATAATCATATTATTAAAATTACGAAAAACTCTAGAAGGAGATGCTAAAAGCTAAGCTAACTATATCCACTTACTGAACCACGAGATGTAACTAAAAGGTTTGGATAGGAACATCATCTTCAGCTGCCACCCGTCAAAGATCTGCAGAACTTTTGCAAAAAAATCGTGAGTGCATTAAACACGAAACCAAATAATGTATATTCTTTGCTCGGTGTCCATTTTGTAGGAGCTAGATAAGAAATTAATAGGTACGCGCAATCTAGAAAAATTGTTCAATAAATAAACATGCTGAATTTACGTAAGTCGAAAAGTAAGGACTCGTAAAACTTTGGAGGAAAACTCAAGAGCAACTAAAGTTCACTTTCAAGGCCAACCGCCGCAACCAAGTTTGCAAAGATGTAGCATAATACTGCCATTTATTGCGCCGCATAATGGCACAACATTAACATGGTTAGTTAAGCAGACTGTACGGCGATACGCCGAAAGTAAACACATAATTCTTTTGGCAAACTTGAATTAACAATGATTTTTTTCGTCATCAAAGCATCATGCTTACTGCTTACTGCACTACTCTTTTTCGTTCCGAGAATACCTTCCACCTGCATTCGCCTACTAATTAATTAAAATTATTATTTCGTGATGAATCATTACCGTAAAGAAGAGGAATAAGGAAATCGTATTTTAACATTTATCCGTTAATAACGGTATGAGACTGAGCTCACGTGGCATAAAAATTTACGCTCTAGCAGTTAGGCGCGCTATGGCTAAGATGTTTTGTTTTACTAACTATAAAAGCTTTCGTACATTTGATTCATAATTATAAGGAAAATATTGCACAATGTTTTTTGTCAGTCATCTATTTACTTTTCAAGAGTTCCGATGCACAATCATAAAAGGTCAGTAACGTCAGAAATGTTAAAAGCGTTGATGCCTGATGGATTAAAGTTTTTTGTAATTTGTTCACAGCGTCCAACAAATAACTAGCTTGCCAAATTACTTGTGACAATGGGTTTTACACAGAATGTATAATCTTTTCACGTTAAAAACGTTATCCGACAAATAAAAAGTGACAAGATTTCTTAGTAATCTGATGAATTTAATGAAAATACTACTGGGGTGAGGCGTTTATCGATAGCTATTTTTTGTTAAATCATCTCTACATGAAACACATTTCATTCTTTCATAACTAAGATTTGGAGTGTAGATTACGATGCTGAGTAATCTGACTCCCAAGTAATCGAGTTAGCGTACAGCCTCCAGGTAGCCACAACCACAGCTAGGCAAGTTTACTCGGCAGCTACATATCACATCACAGACAACGGAGAGAGAAACAAAGATAATTAAATCAGCAGTAATTTTGTAGTTCCGTGCGTGATACTGCAATTTAGGGCTGGCTGAAATTAGATTTTCCTTTTCGGGAGCTGTGAAAAATTACATCAGTCTCAAACGAAAATTCAGTCCAACTTTTGCTACTCTCGTTCCCTTTTTTTTATAGTCGAACTCGTCCCAAATCTCAAAGGAGTAGTACGAAAGATGGACTTTTATGTTCAGAAGAGGTATCGGGAACGGCAAAAGCCCTAAACAAATATGATAAATTCCGAGTAATTAAGTCATTACCAGTGAAGGAGAATTAATTACATTATATAAGAATAAGAATAATAAGTATTATTAGCAAATACGAACACCAACAAAATTATTTGTGTATATGAAAGGAAAGGTATCTGTTAAGGTATCTATAAGATCATCGTATTTTATAGATGGCTCTCTAATTTCAATTAAGATAAATTACTCTAGAAATTTAATTTTCACATTAGTACCTCCAGTACGTTAAAGTCAATTTGAATTTTGAGATGTAGTATTTTAATATTAATCCCACTCTTCTGCTCGCATGTAGTTTTCAGTGCATATTCAATATAAAGGCTTTGTTCTGGTAATTTTTAATGAAAAAGATGAACTTCTATTTTCATTTGATATTTCACCACAAACGACACAAATTTCAAAACCCTCATTCTATACAAATTTCAGACATAAATGTGTATAAAAAAATGACTGTACACAGTATATACATGCATACACACATTGGCACTATAAAATGTCATTTTACATTGTAAATTTAATAGTCTTAATTAATTAAGGTATGCCCAGTTTAGTTTCGTTTTAATGCATTACAATTTTGTTGGTTTTAAATGGCTTTTCATAATCTTATGTCATAACTTCATTCCACTATTAAATTGAATTTCAATTTGCTGGTTAATTAAATCAGTTTTTCCTTTCATAATAAACATCAAAAAGTTGTAAGACAAAAAATATTGGTGCACATAAAAGGAATCTACAGTCACTATGATGGAGTCTGTGTCTTCTATCAACAGTCGCACATTCTACATAAAATTGCAATTTAAAGCCAGTAATGGTATAGCAGAAATGCCGTTGCTTATGGCTGTTAAAAATACCGTTTTTGCCTTTTGCCACAAATTCTTAAAATTTCAATAAATTTCACTAGTGACTATTATAGATAAGCCATACACCATCTGTCTGTTTCAATCTCATTCGTTTATGTGGTATGAATTTTATTGCAATGGGCAATCTCAAGTCGCCCTGGACGAAAACATTTTAAGGATATCTACACTAAAGTGGAGTTTTGTATTTATGTAGTAAATCATTTAAATGGTTGCTCGATTTGAATTCAGTAGCTTGCTGTGGATCACATCTGTTCATCTCTATCTCTATCTCTGTCTACATTTATATTTAAGTATTATCGACGACTTTTCAGGATATTTATGATCGCAAGGCCTTTTTCCAGATTGCCACAAATTCCACCTTCAGAGCACTTGTGTTGTATCCACTTGAGCGTCTTCTTTCAACAAGATGAGTGACTTGTTCACTAAAACATTGGACTTTCTCTTTCCAGCCACACACAAATTCCACCTTCAGAGCACTTGTGTTGTATCCACTTGAGCGTCTTCTTTCAACAAGATGAGTGACTTGTTCACTAAAACATTGGACTTTCTCTTTCCTTGACCCGCCTGGCATGTAGGCCTACAGGATATTGGATTGAGTAATGTAGAATGGGGGAATAGCACCGACGGAATTCCAATAAATGCATTATTTCTTTAGCCATACTGCCACATTACGGCTTTACAACTGACCTTCCGCTCCTGCTGCTTCATAGCAAAGGATGATTAATGTTTTCGACTTCACAGACCATTAACGGCTAAAAAGTCTGCGTCTATTGTAATGTCATAATTCTTCTTTTAATGTAAAACATCACATTTTTCCTATCGCATCATACATTTGCGTATATATTTTATGGAAACGGAGAGCAAACCAAGTTTAATGTCGATAGAACAGCACGTGTCTGTCTACAAACGAATCGCCTGCAGTAAAACTCGTTATGGCTGAACAGAGGAAAAATAATGGTCTCTCCCGCCTCGCTGTTTGCAAATTCTAAGTTTCATCAAAAATAAAATTCATTTGACATGATGGACATTATATACGTTCCAAGTCTAGTACATGAATAATTCATTATTTCTCGCGCAAACCGAACTACCGAAGTGAAGCATAGCATTACAATTTACGATTTTTATTTTGTACGCTTTACGAGTGATTTTATATTTTCCCATATTAAAAGCTGTATAGTATCTTATCGGTTGAGTAATGTTATTTACCAATTCAAACAAATTTTAGAATCAAAGTACTTTTTGAGTGGTGCTAGTTAAAGTTGCCCAATTCCGATTGCTTGTGATATATTTATAGAATTTTTTATCATCCAGTCATCAAGCTCCTACTTTAAAACTCAAGATACTTGTTCGTTGCGGGTAAAAGTGCAGCAGTAAAAACGCATGAAGTGGGTTCATTTCTTTGAAATTGTAAAAATTCTTTTATGCCATATTAAATGCTTTTTAAACCATTTATTATTTCCTAATGCATTGTAAAGACATAAAGACGTTAATCGGTTAGCCACTACTGTGGAAATTAATTAAATTACAGGCAAAGCTGTGACTATTCAGAATTGGTTCGAAGCAAAGACCAAAGTTATAAGACCGGAATATCAATAATTGATTCGGTAAATTGAGCAATGAGCATAACATAATGGAGCACCAAATTAAAATCGGTATTATTTACTGTTAATACACCTGAATTTTAATTTGTTTATAAATTCAAGGAATATGAGTCTTTTTAAGGTGTCCTTGATGATCATTCAAAGCACGAGATTCTGAATGGAGCAAACCTGTCGAAAGTATCGTGCAAGCATGCCTCACTACGAAAGTGTACAAAACAATGTAGTAAAAATAGAACAATTTCCGGGAAGTGTTCACCCTGTATCCGTTTCTGGTAACGGTTATTTTATAACAATGACGCACACAGGAATGGTCGGTAGGCGTTGTAACTGAATTTACATTCGTTAAAGTGTGCAGTGTGTGGGGTCGTAAAAGTGAGTAGAAAGCGGAAAACTCGGAGAAGGAAAGTTGAGGTACTTTGAAGCTTATGTACTTGTCACAAAAAATAGTTCCATTTTAGAGATGAGCAGTAACATTGATTGAAAAAGAAGTTTCTGGAAGGAAATTTTGAAATGGCAGCAGCATCAAGTCAGAAAACCTGATGCAGAATGCAGAATTTCAGAACAAAGTACTGCCGATGGTTAGTTATTTGTATTGTATGTATACAAGATACCGTTGAATAAGGTTTTTATATTTCAAACGCAAAGTCACTCTAAGCGAATCAGTATTGTGATCGTTTGTTAAGTAAATAGTGAGGACAACAAGCAAGCTAGAAAGAAATATCATAGCCATATTATTTCTTTTTCTTTCACTCATCGTCAGTATACAGCCTAAGTTTCTTTCTACAGTAATTGCATCCTCCGGAAAGAGGTAATATAAAAGAAAAGAAAATCAGCATCGGTATGATACCACTATATCTCAAAAGAAAAAATAATACTTATAGATTAAAAAATGTACATGCACGTAACAAACCGAAAGTTTATGATTTGATTAATTCTCCGGAGAGATGAGTTGTGTTTGAAGAAGGTTAGACCTCTCTTCTTCGTATAACCGTCTCCCGTCTTTCTTCTTGATCGAACTGATTGTGAACTCATCATTTGTGTCTCTCTGCCCTTAGACAACTTTGGTGTTTCTCTGGGTTCAGAATACAGTGTGACTACGTAGTACATAAAATGATATTTACTTTATCGCTGGCACTGGCGTAGAAATGCTTGTTATCATGATGATAACGTTGATAGTAAATATGTTCTGCCAACCTTCATTCCAATGCCTTCATCACTTCTCAATACTGATAGCAAACTAATTCAGGTGAAACATGCCGATTCCTTTGAAACTTTTGCTGTTTCCGCTAAATGTAAGCAGAAATATTTCTAGTTACAGTAAAATGAAATTATCCCAAAAGCTTCATGATAGTCGGCCTCTGACAATCAAATCAATCTATGAGTCCTTCTTTGAACAGATTTTTTTTTCATACAATATTTCCCCAGCTTCCCTGTTGATTTGACGAGAGTGAGAATGAATTCACTGAGGCTACGTGAAATCGTAAATAAATAATGCATTGTATGCTTATCATCACTTTCCGATACGCTCCACGCTTTCTAAAATTCTTCATAACGTTTCAACTTAAAGATTTCGGTGATACAAAGAATAAGTAATTTCACAAAATACGTCTAGTGTCGAAATACTTTAGATGGAGAATATGAAGCGAAGTATTTACTGTGAAAGTTAATAGAAGAGAGGATCTGGGTGAAAAGTAGGTCACGTTATAGCAAGTATTACCGAAAAGAAAAAGGAAATGGAAGGGAAATCGATGATGTTTCTTCGCCGTGTATTCACATACTAATAGCTTTAGCTTTCCTTTTCTTTCCTTTGGAAATTTCTATCTTGTGTGTGCCTGCGGTTATGAGTCTTTCTATAGTATTTTGTATTTGATCATTGTACTGCAGCTGCAGGGTTCGGTGGACTTGTATCTGTTTCAAATAATGATGTTGTTGATGTCATCATAATACAAGTTATAAAAATGCATGACGGAGACACGTCAACGACAATACTTAGACTATCAAAAAGAAATCATGTGAAAGCATATGTGACACTAAAACAAGCTTTTAACTTCACAGACTGTTGAAAACCAAATTTTATAATAGGGTAGTTTCTGCTTTCAGCTAATAGTGAAAGTTGAACTAGTCAATCAAAATTCAATATTACTCACAGCGAAATTACCAATGTATTATTTGTAGTCATTGTGGTTGTATAGGTGCGTTACTAAATCCAACGTGCAATGTTGTACGATTTCATAGTACCTTACAGGCAAATCATTTTGTAAACCAAGCAGGAGGCAAAAGCAGAACGTGAGGCCTACTAAGAGATCTCCAAGTGAGAAAATCAGATTTCATTTACAGATATTCTTTCCGTCAACATCTACAATTACGCACAATAAGCTTAGTGCCAGTCAGATGGTAGGTAAGGAGCATTGCTCGAAAACATGCAGAAGAAAATTATCGCTGAAAAGTCAACTAAGTAAGAAAAGTGAAGTAGAGACTGATAAGAATTTGTCCTATTTTCAAGTAATTTAGGAAATGAATATTTTGAACGATAAAATGCAAGTAAAGCAAGCAAGGTTTTTTAACGAAAAGTTGGTTTGAAACGGATGTCGTTATGTCCTGTACAAATCAAATATTAAAATCCCTTCTTGGAATAACTTTCGTCCTCTCTATACAATTATTATTTTTATTGTTGTAACGCTGAAGGAAAGCATACATAATTTGGGTTGTATCCAACAATCCAAAATTTCAATAATCCAAAAGTCCAAAAATCCAAAAAAGCCAAAAATCCAAAAGTCCAAAAATCCTAATGTCCAAAAATCCTAAATCCAAAAATCCAAAAGGCCAAAAATCCAGAATCCAAAAATGCTAAAACCAAACATCCAAACGTACAAAAATCCAAAAATTCAAAAATCCAAAGATCCAAAGATGTTTACACCAAAAAAATGTTTACACCAGAAATCCAAAAATTCAAAAATCCAAAAATCCAAAGATGTTTACACCAAAAAAAT
>VYYJ01000541.1:0-53920 GCA_021029165.1 Cyphoderus albinus
TGTTTGTAGAAAACAATGCGATCATGCTCTGAGAAAATGCTAGGAATAATGACGAATCTTTAAGTACTGTGGTGCTATGGCTAACTATTGTTAGCTGCCACCACAATACCCACTGAAAAACTTGTGGGTGTGTGAATTCCTTTTTTTAAGTAAAAAGCTGAGACATTTTGATCTTACTCTTTGTTAGTGGAAATGTGGCAGAAACTGACAAAATAATGGTTATACTGTGTTAATTTTGATTCCAGTTTAATTCCTGAAAAAGAACTGCAATAATTTTCAGTTTCTCTTTCATTCTGATGCAACCTTATCACATTCTCAAAAAATCTCATTTCATTTGTATGATTGTGCCAAAGAAGATAGAAGATGACAGTGTCGATTTATCCATTTGCGCCCAAAATTATTTGTCATCATAACATATTTTTACCTTCCCTTGTAAAAATATGCTACCGCTGTAAAATGCTTCTAAGCAAAGAGCTCTTATACATTTCACTCTGATACATTTTCATTCTTGCATACTTTTACTTTCCTGATGAAGCAAATAGAGTCAAAGGATCATTGTTCAGAAATCATGAAGAGGTGAAGGCATTAAGACAAAGAGTCTTATGTACATATACATAGAGTCAATGATACGCCCGAGACCACTGTATCATATTGCCAAGTGTAGATTGGCCTGAGTAGAGGAGTGGAGAATCACTGCTCTTTGCCTAGATATTAACGAAAATGAGGGTGAGTAATCATGACCATTATTTTCGTCTTCATCGTGAACTATTTTGCATACAACTTCCATTATTCTCAGGAAATTAAAAGCTCTTTTTGATGTATTTTCCTATTCACTCCTTCACAAAATCTTTCTCGTAAATGGCTGATGACTGTGACTCGATCACTCGATGCTTTTCAACATTGGAGTTCTTGCATTTTGTGTTTCGCAGAAAACAATATAATTTACAAGTATACCATAAAGCTTGTCTTTAACAAATAAATGTTCCTTTAAGCCAACACAGACTAACATCGCCTGCACACGTCAAACAAAATGAACTGGCCGATAACAATCTCTGCATCTGTTCAATAATCCACTTCTTGCGCAGATTATCTTGTCTAATTTCGAGATAACTGTAACTTTAGCCACAATAACTGTCTAAATATTTTATGTTTTGGAATTTCATGGGAAAACTAAACTGACCGACTGAATAACTTTTATTGAGACATCACGTTTGTCGGAAAATTCTTTAAACCTCGTCTGAATCTTTATTGTGCCTGTATCATTTCATGTAAACCACAGGTAAACAAAGTGATAAATACCATTTGTTTTCAAATTACAAAGAATTCTCTTCTCACTAGGCTAATCTAGTTATTTGTTATTTAACATAAACGCATAAAAATATAAACGACGTTTGTCTCAATAAATTTTGAAATGCTATTATATATATGTGTTTTAAATTAAATGACATGATTACCAGAAAAACCTTCCTTCGATCCGCATCCATACATTGCGTGAATCGTACTGCACAATACATCAAATCTGTCCAGCGTAATTGTTTAAATATAACACTTTCAAAAACAAATTGTATAAATAAATACGTTGTTTGCACGAAGAAAACAGAACAAAAAACTCTTTTAAAATACAACCGATTAATAATAGAGGTTATGCTGCAATGCATAAACAATAAATATGATCGTAGCAAGGTTCCGAGTTTAAGGAGACGAACCTGTGGTGAATGAATAACACTTATTTGAAGCATGAGTAAAAGCAAGTAAACTAACAAGCCTAATGTTGTAGTTAGGATGGTTTGATGGTGAAGTGTGCTATTTTTATCTGTAGTTTGTAGTAAAGCATGACTAAAGGATAAAGTATTTTGGTAGACTATATTGAAATATGCAATGTGTCTTCTGCCTCGTTTACCATTAGTATTCAGGACTCGTGCATTATTGTAATGGAGAAATGCAGATAGATTCTCATACTCATACAAATTTTTGTGGAAAACACTCTTTCTGGCAATGCATGAAACTATAATGCTCCTCTCTTATCCAAAACACAATATTGTGGATGTGGAAGTACTCATGCATACTTTTTACGTTCGCTGTTCCTCCTCTTTCTCTTCTCTAAAAAATAATGTGAAAGCGCGCACACCAACAACATGGACCCATTGTATTGGTTTTTAAGTGGATGAATATTTTCTTTTTTCTTTCTCTGTTTTCTTTTTTTAACACGGCATATCTCTGGCTTTACCTCCTTCTTTGAGGATTGTACACTCAACCATCAAGTATTGCAGATAACTTTCTAGTTTTGGATGGATTAATTTTCGGGGAACCAAAACAAGAAAAAGGATCTCCGTCCAACATGAACATCGCTGCTACATTACAAATATTACTTTTAAAAACCTACAGTCGACAACATGAAGACCTTGAAATGGTATTTTAAGGACTTTGGAAATAGAATAGTTCCAATTAAATTGAAGTGAGAAGCAAGATTAACGATTTCAAAAATATTATAACGAAATAGTTTCATTCAATTCAATGCTGGTCATTTTGAAAAGCATTTTGATTGTAAAACTCAGACAACGAGACAACTACTCAGGAGAAACATAAACTGTGACATATGTAAAATAAAGTTTATTCGAATTTCACTTATTTTTACCTTGATTCAAATTGTATCATCAATTATCAGTGACATTTTTAGATTGACATTATGACGGTACCACACGTTGTAACTAAAAATTCTTTTACGTCTGATTTAGGATATGACCGTTGCCTTTAAAGTATAATTTTCTCTTTAATTTCTACACTTGTATAACCGTCCACCCTTTTATCTTCCAGCCGTATTCCACTGGAATCCTTACAGTCAGCGGAAACAATAATATCTGCAACCTCAATTTTTAGCCTTGCAAAGTTTTCATTTCATGAGTGATAAAACAATGACATTTGCTATTATTTATAGTGAGTGCTGGTGAAAGTGGTGGTGGAACAGTACAAAACGTCAGACTCACTTTCTCTTTTGTACTACTTTAATTTTTCATTTAATTTCTTTGTTCACTTACATATTTATTTTCCTTATTTATTAAAATTGTTTTTCATTCAAGGAGAATGTATCAAAAAGGCAGTTTTGATTCCTCGCACATGACCGAATTAATATTTTATACACCGCATGGAGTTTGTATTTGTCCGTCCCTACTAAACTACGGAGGTTGGAAAATGAAAACATATGAACATTTAGGCCTTATAATTTGTAAATTACAAACACACACATGACATACATTCACATAAATTTAAAAAATTGATTTTGCTATTGCGTAAAACAGTTGAACTGCCCATATCAGTTAAATAAATAACTTTAATTTTTAATAATTTTCATAGTAATACATTGAAGTACGTGTTTGAATGTAGAGCGTTGAATATCCTTAAGAGGTCCACATTTGTAGGATAGTTTTGAAAGAATGTAGAGAAAAAGGAACGAAATTATTTCTGCTCCGTTTCCATCCAATTTCCTGTTTGACTTTGCTGCTCCTGGCAGAAAAGAAGTATAATAAAATAGATGGCCCTCTAACTGTATATAACACTTTAGTACCATTCCGGTAGGTAAGAATGGGCATTGTTCTTCTTCATTTGAAAGAGACAGTATAAATTCGATAGGTCGGATGCTTTTACCAACAATATTTTTACTCAAATCTACCCAGCGACGATCGTCCACCAGTGCTACTATTGGGCAACATCTGTACTTGACTTCATGGTCAACAAGCTCTCCTCTTACAGCTTTAGTCGAATCCAAAGCATAAAAAGGCGCGTTTGATGTGGAATATCAAAACTATCAAACCTTTCATTATAAAGAAAAATGAAGCATTTCGTTTCACATTTGAACATTAGCTTTGCATTCCTTTTACACTACCTAAGCATTGTTTGATAAAAAAATTGTGGAAAGGTAGAATGTGATACACGGTACGTATTTGCAATGACGGGAAATCTTTTACGACATAGAAAAGTTAATTGAGGTTAGGTTTTAAAGCAGAATCGGTAATGTAAAATGACAACCTAATGGTCAACTCGGTGTGCGGATGCTCATGAGCGAGCTTTACTGTAAAGAGAGAAATTTGAATCCTGACGATTCAAGGGTTCATGAAACATGATCATCATAAGGATATAATGTATTGCGGTATGAGTATGAGGTTATTTGGTTATTTTGGTCTCCTCACTTGCATTACTTTCAAGTACCGACGACAATATATTGCCCATTGCGTTCTTCGCCTTTACATCATCTTCTTACATGGAGAAGCTTTCATTGCATTTAACGTGACTATATCCTTGTCATCCAAGTTTCTCGGGGATGGTGCTTTGCCTGCCTGCTTTAACTACTTCACTTTATTACTAGATTTGCCAATGCTTTTTATGTAAGTTTACTTCATCTTCCGCTTTCGAAACACATTTTATATGTAAAATGAAGCAGGCTCCTATAAATCTGAATTGAACGAAAAGGAAATGGCTTTTTGGTTCTAGGAGATTAGGCTGATAGCTTATGTATTCGTGTGTGTCTGCGTGTGTGGTTGAGCGGGGAAATAGAAAAGCAAGAATACGATCGGCTTTTCACTATATTACAGCTTTAAGTACCCACGTATATATTATATAGAACAATGTTGTTTGACGACATGAGAAAAAATATGCTTCAGCACTGCCTTCCATTCTAAAATATCTCTGACTCCTGGCTCAAAAGCAGCGAGATATAAAAGTGGTAAGTATAATAACGTTATTCGAAGGGTGGAAAAGAGGAAAAATCACGGGTAACCTGCTGCTTCTTTCGGTTTTGCTTGTGACTGTTAGCTGCTCCGCCACATAAAGCTTGTTACAATACAAGGATGATGGCTGGCTTTGACAGATTTTTTTTTTCAAATCACGCATCTTGCTTAACTAACTCAACACGAAGTCTGACTGCAAGTGCTGTGTGAGATGAAGGAGGTAAGCCGCACTCTCCTCATCACCTGCTTTCTTACTTCTCGTGTCTGAATGCTTATGCTCACACATACGACTTTCCTACATTTTCGGTTGGCATTGATTTTGAAAAAAAAATCTGGACTGGTAAGGTATCTATTAAAGAAAGCAATGAAAAGAAGTTCTTCATATGAGATATATTCAATCTAGGAAATTTAGAACAGCGTCAAAAAATTATATATTTTATACTGTCGCTCCTAATTAAGGCCTTTTCATTGTAGATGATTTAGAATAGGAAAGGATCCTCTTCAGCAGTATATGAAAGTGAATTCCAGTTTCTCCGTGGAGCAAAGCGGCAAAACTTGGATAAAAATTCGCTTTTTACGGAAAAGAAAAGTGATTCATGAAATTGAAATCCATAATCCAAAGTATTGAAGTAGAGGTAAAATAGTTTATAGAACTGTGAAACTCACACAGAAATGAAAGAATACATTGAAGCAGACATGCGCATTTTCAAAGCAGGGTGAGATGCAAATTTGATAGGAGGAATTTCCTGTATGATTGGTTTCTACAAAATACACAACAACTCGAAGTATCTCAATCTCATAAAAGTATTTAAGAATGACGCTTCTGATGTCACACTGTATATGTAAGGTAGTCTACCGTCTACGATACGTGGTAGAGCTTTCTATCAAACCTGATAAAAATGCTGCATGGTATCGCAATTTTGAGTAAAATTACATTTTAACTTTGTGCACACTGTACACCTGGGGAGATATTCTCATCTACTCGAAAATGGAAGGAGAAAGGAGTGAAATGGAAACAAAGGAGAAACTTTGCCTGAAGGAAAAGACATTTCTTCGATTTGGCTGTCTGGGCCATATAAAAGTATATTTTCTAATATTATGTACGTCTAATCAATTCATATCTTTATAGTTCAACCACCCTTTTCTTCCATGACTGTTATCGATAGTGTCATCACTGTCAAATCTGCTCTGTCTTTCACAGTCAAAGACTCCATGCAACCACTACATCGCCACTCGTTCAATAATGGTATTCCTGCAGATACGGTAAACGGAAGCTGATATTTACTGTCACTCGAAACATAGTTGCGTCGGAAAATGAGGGCTTTAGAGTAAAGGCTATACCGATGACTCCCGTCTTCAATGCAGAGACCATCACTGATCACTATAAGTTTTTACTATAAACACCAAAATAGGAGTCGGTTCCATTAAATGTCCCATTTACAACAGCTCCTAGATGTAAAATTATTCAAAACTCTGTAATACGAAGCACGATAATTCAAGTAACGAATCCTTGTTCCAAGTCCCAGCTTTCGAGTAATAAACTTTGTATACTACTAAGGCATAAATTAAATAAACGAAACTTTAAAAAGTAAAAAAGACATTTCTTGGTCAAAGGAATAATTTTTTGTGACATTCAAATACAAAAATCTCTCCATGTTAATATAAAAGATATAATTATGATGTGCACGACTTTATTTTAAGCCTTTTGAGTCAAAAGTTTTTCCTGAATCTATAAAAGTCTCTAAACTTTTCTGTTTTAGAAATGTGGCATCGTGATTGACCAAGACAAAAAGGAACTATTTTCTGTCGACTTAGTATTTTAGTTGGAATGAATATAAGCAACAATAAGCATTATTAGTAGTCAACTACTGTAACATTTCTCGACTGATCTATTATCGGATTAAAGAATTATCTTAAGCAGTTTTTAATACTAGATGCAGCTGGTTCTTGTAGGAGCAGAACATTTTTCTAAACTACCTAAAATGTTCGGAAAGAAGAGAGAGGAAAGATAAATTTAAGTGAAAAAGTAACGGATGGATGATGGGGTGGCAGTAATACTAATGGCAGTGGGGAAATAACCGCTTCGAAAAACTACATACATAATAGGCAACTTTTGACTTTATCTTGATCTTGTGAAAACACTAAATGCTTAAAATGCGAAAGCATTAGTTATCAACTAAAAACGAAGATGGTGGAAAAGGGCAGTGCATAGATCAGCTATAAAGCACTCATAAATATAAGAAAGCAAGATCGAACTACTCTGGAAAAAAACTCACGGGAGAGAAAAGATCAGCAATATTAACGTCAGCAGGTCAGAGGCAAAAAAATATAACACGAAGTTGTGTACACAAACAAGAACATCACTAATTCTAATACAGGGAAAACAACATCCACACGGCACTGAGTACAACATTCCTTTCTCACTTTCTTCATTTTCCTTTCCTCTTGTAGAAGATATCGTACTACTCTAAATGCCTTATGCATCTCTTCCCTCTGCGACAGAAAAAATGGCATTAAGAAATATTTAACGATGTAAAATGCCTACCAGTGGTTGAATATGCCGAAGTTTACAGGTTCGAAAATATACACCTAAAGTCGGTAACCTTCCAACTTTTACTTCTATACCTAAATTTTTCCTAAAAAATAAAAACATTTACCTATAATCTGTATATGCGTAAGTAATATGCATGCATGTTTTGTAAACAGGAGATACTACAATAGATTGCACCGCATTCTTTCTTGATAGTTATTAGATATTCCCAGCTTTTCTCTCGACGATACTCTCTCCCTTCCTTCCCTGCATGTAAAATATTTTGTTGAACATTTTAAGCGAGACGAGTGTTGATAATGATGACTGTGACGACGAGAACTCTGTGAGTCTGAGACATCAGGAAGCAAAGTTCAAAACTACACGATGCCCAAAAAAGGTTTAGCGTTATGAAAGTATCGTCTTACCAAAACAAGACCGGAAGAAATTCAAGCGAAGAATGCATAGGTAGAACATCCCCAGTCATTAATTTTCGAACGACCATTTTCCATTTTAAAATTTATTGTGCTCACCAGCTGTGCTACTTCTTTGTGGTGGCAGTGGCAGCCAGAGTAGCTACGAGGGTAAATATAACACTTCATATTTGATAAAACTGTAAACAAGTGAGCTGCAAACTGGGTGGAAAGTCAACTTTCTTAAATTTTTCTTCAATAAACTAAAGACACCAGAAGGGAGTGAAAACATTGGACAAAATTTCTTTGTATACTACAATGACAAAACTCTGCACCTCGTCTCCGAAGTTTAAGTAGCTTCCTTTTCATCACAGACCAACACCAAACAGCACCCTCGTACATACAGCATGATTCTTTGAATCATTCATGAACTTACAATTGGAACATTGAACCATACTGATATTCTAATTTTTACTTCCCAACTTTTACTCACTTGTATATTTCCAAATTAAGAATAGTAAAATCATGCACATTTCTGGATAATGCAAGCATTCTTTTCAAAGTCACTTTTCAATCTTTCTTTCTGTCATTTCTTAGACGCAAATACGCAACAGAATCGTTTTGTTAATTATTCACCTGATACTGTATATTCAATTGATACTCACTACATTGCATTTATGACTGAAAGCTTAGATGAGCTGTTTCATAATGGTATTTTGTACTGCATATTAAGTTGAATTAGATACCCTATTAGCATGGCTTACTTATCGATTTGAAATTCATTGACGATGATACAATAACAGATGCCACTTCCGATTACCTACTCAAGGTATTGCTCAAATAACCAATGCAAAGAAACATTTTTTGTGTAAAAAATCAATAGTAATCTACGTAAGAGCACTCACTTCTCTTTCTCCCTATCCATTTCTCGTACAATTCGATACGATGGAATTGTGGGGTTTCTCTTTCTTTTGCATCATCTGTCTTTTAAAAAACTAAGATAGATGTTGGAGATGGATGGATGGATAGGAGTTGGTCTAAGCAGTGAAGACGAAGACCATCTATTTTTTTCGTTTCATGAACGTCCAGTTGGTGCAGTTTGTACCCACCCGACTGTACACTTACAACGGTTTTAGATAGACAGAGCAGTTACCTTTATTCCTTATTTTCACCCTTTTTCCAAGAGAGAAAAAATCGTGCAATTCGGATAAGAGGTGCAAAGAAGACGAAGAAAACATGGAACGAAGGGAAAAGTGCTGAGAAAAACAATGTTGCTGTAAGGCGTATTATCAAGATAGAGTGGGGTTTGTGTACTTTTGAAAAAAGATGAATGTATGATAATATAAACTGCACAGGGATGTTGTTTTTCTTTGGAAGTACAAGACATTTATTTCAAATCCTGTGTAAGCGCAAGTCGATGCATTCTTCCTTCCTTCCCAAGAAGATATACTGATTCGAGCGAACCTGAGATCTTCACACGAATTTACCAGATATTGTAGTCAGCTCTTTTTTATATAAATTAAGTTTCTACAACATATTATGCATTTGCTTGGTTGCAAGTTAAAACTCCCTTGTGGTTTTACAGGATGGAAGACGATATTTATTCAGGAATGAATTTCACTCATTTCAGGCTCATTACTAGAACAAAATTCCATTAACTGAAACACAGTACACCCACTCTGCTCCTGGTGTTACTGTTGTGCTCCTACGCGTATATTCGATAGTTTTTGATAGATTTTTAAAAGAAATCCTTTCCACATTTTAATAGCGTAGTACTAAACCAAGTGATTATATTAAAGTGAATAAGATAACATGAATGGATGCATCATTATTTCCACTTTTATAATCACCAACTGGGTTGATTGCATAGTGGAGAGCAAACCACACGAGCATATGAAAAGCAGACTTCTCTTTCTTTCGAAATCCTATAACATTTTTATTCAGTGGATGATCGTCGAGAAAAAATGCGCTAAAGCGAAGCTGCTGCTGCTTCTTCGTCAGTCGTCATCATGAAGCAAATGAAGTGCCTATTTTACTTTCACGCATCGTGACGACGAAGTAAGAGAAAAAATACACAAGTTTGCTCTCAAATACCGCGGTGTAGCCACGAACCAGAGTATCCTAAAATCTCAAAGATGCTTGCTGTTTTATGATGCTTTTTTTTACTTTCTTATTATAATAATAAATGCGTAGTAGGTATATAATAGACGTATAGATTTTATTTTTTGCATTCTCCTATATTTACTACACGCCTTACGATCGTTTACCAGGGGTCCCCAAAGTAAGGTTGCTTTTCCTCGAGGAGAAAGCTAATACACAAACCACTTATTTACTCCTCTTCTCGCCTGGTTAAGCACACAAATGAAATGTTAAGCAAATCAAGCACAAGTGAGGCAAGCGTGGAGAAGGAGAAAGAAGACTTAAAGCATACCCATTAATTTATGTCGTTTAGCAGGAGTAAGTAGGAGTTGCCCCTAGTTAAACCTCCTTCTTTGGCATACTCTCTGCCATATGCAACACAATTCCGCACCACTCACTGCATTCCGTTTTCATCTGAAGTTCCTGACAATCACACGAGTCATTCATCTTTAATTAAGAAATTTGTCATCAAATTCTGATTCGTCTATCTATACAGCAAAATAAGTACAACATGGACTCTGAGCAGGCACTGTCACTATTCACTGAATTGGTCACATTCAAAAGAACAGCGTTGCGAGAATTGTGTAGGCAAACAAAGCAATATTCTCATAAGAATTGGGTGGACAGGTTTAGAGTTTAGAGCAAGCCGGATATGGCTATATTTAGTACAGCTATTAATGAGCTGTGCAGTGGGAGAGTGAACGGAAGCAGAGAAGTGCGACTCGTGGAGCAGCAAAACAGCTAATTTCCTAAAGTTGCATACAAATAAAAACAATCTTTAATATTCCTAATATACGCTGTGCCTATGTTGGCATGCATTAGGTTTTCAAAGAATAGCTTGGCTTTGCCTTCATCGTAATCTTGCATTTATTTCCTTTCACAATAACCATCGGCATCTGGAATGAATGGTCATTACCGAAGATCGCTAAGAATCGGGGAAGACGATGAAGAAAATTAAAAAATGTCACATAGAACGTTCTGTGGAGTGTATAAGAAAGAACTTTGTAAAACGCATGGAAGCTGAGTTCTCTTGTCGGTAGTGGAGGCTTTTAAGCATTTTCCCATCATCCATCCAGACTACCTACATATATCTGTAAGCACGATTACCTCTCAAACCTAGCGAAACTATGTTTCTGTAAGCAAGAAGTATCACGACCTGAAAACGAATTTCCTAAACCCTCTCCTTTACGTACAAAGCGAGTGGTATCCATTAAAATTAGCAGTAGCACTTTAGAATACTTTGTCGATTATCCAGTAGGTATTTTTTATTTTCGTTGCAGTGATTGTCCTTGTTGGGCAAAAAACTTTATTGAACCACTATTGTCATTGATGAATGAGTCAAATACTACGTGAACAGAGATTGTCAACTTTGTATTTATATCCAGGTATACCACAGATTTTTTCAATCACGAAACAAAGTCATATAGGATCTACACGTATGTAGGGGGTATAATAGGACATATTATGTACACACGTACACATACATGCCCCATACTTTAATTTAAAGATATACCCGGAAGTAATTTTCCTTGCCCTGTCTAGCCTGTTTGGCCATTCGTAGTTTCAGCAGTTTGTTAGACTTCTTATCTCACCAGTTAGATAAAAACAACGGAAACACTCACTCTATAATCTCATTTGGTGCATGTCCTGTAGTCAGCAAAGAGTAGGGAGACGACAACTGCGTCTCCTAAGAAGCAGACCTTTGGCTGGGATTGTTTGTGAACATGTTTCTGATAATGATGACAAAGAAAAGAAAGTATGAGGATTGCAAATCAGCGACACTTTTGCCATCCCGCATTTTAACGGATTGAGTAAGAGTATGAGTCTGTTACGAGTTCTCCAGAATCCAGTACTAATGTAAGATTCCTCTTTACAGGTATACTACGGGATGAAGTTATTAAATACATAATTTAGAAACATTAATCTAAACAATTTGCTGTACAAAAATTATTTTCATTCTCATCAAAAATACTGTATCAGTCGACTCTC
Source organism: Cyphoderus albinus (assembly GCA_021029165.1). Classification (NCBI taxonomy): domain Eukaryota; kingdom Metazoa; phylum Arthropoda; class Collembola; order Entomobryomorpha; family Paronellidae; genus Cyphoderus; species Cyphoderus albinus. Next base: position 11,790 of record VYYJ01000541.1, read on the forward strand.
TGATTTTTATCTTGTTTTCAGTCATATTTCGTGTTTAGTTACAATTTGTAAAGACGTCGATTTCTCGTAGAACTATTTAAGTGATCAATCTATCAATGCAATTTAGAAAACTAAATAACAGGAGTGTGCACGGCATTTGTCAGTTGACTTATAAAACTGACATTCTTTACTTTGTACAGTAGAAACGTATAAGCAGACCGAGAAAAAATCTTTCATGTCCTTTCATTTATTCTGTATGTGTGTGTTTTTTCTTTACTCTTTGTTGGAGAAGCAGCCATGATTTATCAGAAAAAATTCTTGGTCGTAAAATAACTCTATTTTTCCTTTACCTAACCTTCATTTTTGATTTCTCTACGAGTGAAGACTAAACGAATTGGTTTGAAAAATTAAGGATGATCGTGAAAGCAAAGTTATTTCATGGATGCCTGCTTACTAGTAAATTGTAAGAAATTGAATATTATAATAACCGGAACTGTGTCGCAAATATGAAACTTAATACACCTCTAACTTCTACAAGGCCTTGCTATATTTCTAATCCTTACTTTCGAAGCATATGCTCGCTAAGGAATTTCAACTTTTATAAATGCGTTCTCTGTACAACACATTATGAGCGTGGTAGTGGTAATAAAATAAAGAATAGAAATATAAGCAACTTATTTTTCTTTCGAAAGGGTGCACATTTTCGTGTACGGTCTTTTAAACACGGTCACCCTTTTTCAACACATTAGTTCATTTTAAGGAAACACGTCAATTGCAGAGAAAGTAGTAAGAAAAGAGAAAGTCCAACAAAATTCAATCCAACTTCTTCATCACAGGCTCATCATCAGAGTACTTATAAAACAAACCGAGTATAAGCAACGGAAGAGAGGAGAAGTATGACATGTACTTTTTCCCTACCTTATATATGCAATTTTAAATATATGCAGGATTTTCTGTAGAGAAAGCAAACATCACATTAAAACTTTCACGTAATACAAAACAAAAGGCTTTCTTGTGGATGCAGGCAGACAGATTCGCAGGCTCTGTGCGTTGTTTATATGTATAAATAGCGCTGATCTCCCATTATGCAGTGGTAGGAATAAGAGGAACAGAAAAAGAAAAGAAATAATAAAGGAGGAAAATAAGAAGCTGCTGAAGCAAAAGCAACGTTGTCTTGAACAGAAAACGAAAATTTTTCTCGCTTCAATTCACTCTGTCCCATTCTCTTCTTGAGTCTCTCTCTCTCGTTTTAGCTGTCGTTCTTTCTCTGCTTTCAGTCGAATCAATATGATCATGTGCACTTAGAATGGAAAACTGTTTAAATACAATATTGATGCTCATTTCTCGCTACTGTGCTTGCTCAGCTCTTACCAAGCGCACACACTACACCCTCACCGAAATGTCTATGCTATTCAGATCGAAGCTTCACTATTGATATTTTACGTATGCTTTTCTGTTTATCTCTCTTTTTATCTTTTCCCACTCCAAATGTCCTGTCAAGCTGTTATAGTTTATTAAATAAATGTAAAAAGAAACAAAAAGCGTACTCAGACTTTTAAAGCACGAAATTTCTATTATCACTCGAACACAGACGAATCATTTCTGGTCAAATTGAATGTCAAATGTTCGCCGTATTTAGTAATGAGGCTTAGAGAAACGAATGATTTATAATACTAAAATGCCATTTCTGAAGTTAAATCTGAATTGAATGGAGCATTAAAAGACGAAACAAATTTAGGGGTACGTACGACTTTGCTAGTACTTTTGCTTTTATTCTTCTGACTGTTTTCCTTATTCCAATTATCTTTTGATTTACTTTATAATAGTCAAACTGTTATTTTTTAAATGCCATAAACTGAATTAAACATAATAACCAAGTTTAACAACATGAGTTTCGTGATAAGATGACCACTGATATAAATGTTAATTAGAAAGCTAACGGAATCAATTATTATCAAGCTTATTTATAAGAAATTATTACATTGAACTGACATACTGTTGACTCTATTGCTATTTATACTTACAGATAATCTAATTGAAAACCTGATTCAGTGTACCGACCGATTTTTGACTTTGCGTAGCTAAAGGTTTAGATTTGTAATTGTTTAATTTACTTGGGTTCCGGCTTGATTCCTGCCCCGGGGTAAGTTAATCTTTTTTTTGTCTCCCGAAACAGTTTCGCAGGACTTTTCGAATATTTTATATAAAGTGAGACTACGAAAATGACACTGAACGAGTTAATACAAGATTTATTTATTTTCTCGTCACGTTTTCCCAGGTTCGATGTATTAGAATTGTATAATTTCTTTTCTAACATCAAAATGATTAACAGTATAGAAGCGAGAGCATTCATTGAGATAAAAATCAGTAAATGCCAAAATCAGTTTCTTGTTTCACCAAATCGAGCTTTCAATTAGGTTAACTTTGGAGGAGTATAAATGACAATACAAAGATGAAAGTTAGCACAATTTTTCGTTTGTTATTTATCTTTAACAAAAGAATGTTTTACTTGATTCAATTTTGATTTATAAAATTCCTTTTCAGAAGTATTTTTTTCCTTTTAATAACGATAATAACTTTTAGTGTTTTTCTACCTCATTGTGACATTATAGTTACAAAAATTAAAACTTTTTCAGACACTGGCTGGCACCTTACGAAAATAATCTTCAAACATTTCAATATCTACTTCTTCCATTCTAATGATTTAAGTAGTCAGTATGACCATGCAGACTATTGTATTGAACACGCACAATTACTAAACAAATGCATGTTTCTTTCAAATTCGGTAATAAACCTATTACACGTTAAGTGCTTTAATTATATTGATATTTTGAAAGCAGGAGTGGGAGAGGCGCAGAGGCACTGGGCAATATCCTTTGTAAATGAAAAGTCGTGACAAGAAGCACATTTTCTGTAGTTATTCATTTACATTACTTGATTCAATATATCTTTCACCGCTATTATCATTTCCGCCACGGGAGAGTATTCGTTACACATCAATTTCACTTATGATTAGCTGTGTTACCGAATTATCGTCACTTTTCATGTTCAATAAAATGCTTGCTCAACAATCATGCAAGTGATGCGATAAAACCAACAGTTTTGCTTTTAGGAGTGCATTACATTAACTATGTAACTTTGATATCAACAAACCATTAATGTGTCATATTGGGTTTGTATTAAATTGTTATCGTGGCTATAACATTGGTTATCAAATGAAGGGCTCCATGTTGCGACGAATTTTTGCGCTAGAAGAGCTTGTAAAAGGCATGTAACGCATCACGCATCCCAAATTGTACATACTTTCAATACATTCCAATCTCTATACAAATCATATATACGTATGAATGTATTAAATTAATGATTGCGGTTGAAAGGCACCATGAAAGTTGGCACCAGAAAAGTATTCTTTCACGTATATACGAAAGCACACATTTTTTAAACATGTACTTTTGATTTTACTTAATGAAGATTTGATAAATGCATTGTTGTGATCTTATAGACCTTAAATCCAAAAATATTTATTCATAAAAACATTGCTACATTAAATTTTGTGAGCATCAAAACGCAGATACGTCATACGTCCAACGAACTTGTCTTTAAGAAACGAATTATTTTACGATGACTTTATGATTTAAAAAGTGACATTATTATAGATATTGATGTGCATTGTTGTTATAATTAAAGATAAGTACTTTTTGAAAGTTGGAAATATGGATTTGTAATTTCTGTGACTCATTTTTCCACATTCTAAGTATTTGTGTTCACTTTCAAATCAAGCATTTATTACTGTGTATTTATTTCTGGCTTACCTTGCAGCTTTGAAAGACAGGTTTACTGTGATTTACCGTTTTTGTGGATACATTTCTCAATTGTTTTCCTGAAACAGTGACAGAAAATGGGTCTCTCAGGACCCGTTCCCGAGGCTTATGATGGCATATCAAGGATGAACAAAACCAGATGTAAAAATGTGTACACCTTTCCTATTCGAAAGTTATGCATTTCTCAGCGAGGGAAATGGAAAATGGAAGAAAAGGGGCAAGGGGAGAGAATTTCAATAGAACAAGGCAATTGTCGCCGGTTTCACATAAGAATGCTGCTTGTAACCTTACGCCCTTTTTCTCAATTTGTACAAAAGCGAAAGCCTAACGCTTTGACATGCTTAAAGTTTCTCAGCAATATTCAATAATGTATTCGGTGAAAACTTCCGTCGGGAAAATTGTGAAGATGGCGATGAAAAAACCGTGGCTTCTACGCTACGCATGCTAATCTTTTAATTTTTACTCGTGGAACTTGCAAGAATGAAAAATTTGGAGCTAGTTTATAAATGCGGGCGTCGGGCATGGGTTTACTGAACTTACCAAAATTATTGAGTAAAAAATCAAGAAAGAATAAAATACAATCAACCAATGCATACAAAGTGTACGCATTTTTTAAATGAAGAACAATTAACTTTGAATATTTTCTTTGTCATATGGTGAACAGTTAGTATCATCGTTAACTCCGCAAACAAACAGAAACGTAACAATGTGATTGTTATAGAGTTTAGAAAACGAAAGTTTGTTTGTAGAAGCTCCGTAAAACTCTTTCGGTGCTTTCTCCATTGTATCGTCCAAAGAATCATTACTTTTTTCTTACTGTTAGCGCTCAGCAGTGCACTTACAGAGTACCATGAAACCAGCAAACCGTTTGTAAACAGCATTATTTTGGGTTATTTAAGAAGCGTCGTTGTGCAACATTTCCCTAATGCACACTAAAGTAAGGAAAATGAAAGGTGGAGAGCAAGTGAGTATTACCAGGAGACGAAGGACTCCCAACTGAATCAATTGTCACATTTCTTAATAAGATATCCGGCCGGAAAGATAAACTTTATAGAGATACCTTCACAACAGTCATGTAAAAATATCACGCGAGCGTCGCTTTCTAGCTTTGTACTGTTTGCATTTCATCTGCTTACAAATGTACACCTGCAGCCGTATAGATACACAAATATTAACTCGGTTCTCTCGTCCTTATTCAACCGTATCATCTCATCTGTCTACTCCGAACTCAGTCTATTTACTGATAACCTTTTCTTTCTGAGCATCAAAAAACCTGATGTGCATCTTCTAAGGAGAATCGTGATGTTATTTCTAGAGACAGTGGTTTGTATTGGTGTTGTTGGCGGTGCAAACAAAATTGCGTAAAAATGTACAAGTCAAGGCAATACAATATTTGTAAAAACAACAAAACAACATTGTGAACACCACAGAAAAGTAACGAAGGGGCATAAAGCCGAAAAGCAAGAGATCCGAGCTCAAGCAACACCAACACATCACCCGCAACACCCTAGAAAAGGGAGCAATATCAGAAGTGGTAGCATCGTGTAATATATGTGACCAAGACTGGGAGCTAGTGAATTTAAATATACGATACGACAGGAATATTTGTACAACCATTTCATCTGCCATCCAACTAGCATTACGACTGGTTTTCTACGAAAATTCCACATTTGTGTAGCCCATCAGAGCATTTTGGACTTAGATTTAAGGGTTTTTTCTTTCTTCTTCCCTGTTTCTGTTTTTACTTACATTCTTTTTTCTAGACCCGCTTGCTTTCTTTTTCTTCAATTTCTTAGTTTTCTTCTACCGAAACTGGCTGTGTTTTGGCTTTTTTACTTTATCCTTCCTGATTTCCTTCGTATAATGCTTTTTTCGGTCGCTTGGAATACGAGCTGAAAAACTAGCCAAAGCGGATTGCACAAATATTCATACAGGACAAAGGTTGTACATTGAAAAACGTAGTTAAAATATATCGGTATAGTTAAGTTGAATAATATGTACCCATCCTTAGCATGCTTACTATGCACCACAGCCGTTTCGAGTTTCGATCCTCTGGCTTGCTTTCAAACTTACTGCTGATTTTACTACGAAGACGAAGACCTTGCAGATAGTTGCTTTACCCGCTCATAATGCCTGATTCCAACATACTTCACTCACTCATTCAAGAAAAGCTGACTGACTTCTCCCTGAAGTCATGCATGCATGCATGCACCGTTCAAGATCAGGAATAAGACGAATATAAGAATCGTATAATTTAGAAAAGAAGTTACTCCTATTGCACATCACATATCTCTCTTTCTCTCTCTGAAAATCCAGTCCTTACGGGAACATCTATTTTCTCCATAATAGTTCGCCAGCATCCAGCCAGCCACAGTTTTACTTTACTTCGCTACGCCAACAGAGCCCTCCCTTCCATGGTCCATTGAAACAAGGAAAACGGCATATGAAACACAAGCATATTTTTGAGAGAAGCCTGACAGGGGCACGAGATACGTTCATCTATTATGCACGCCGTACAAAAATCCAACGGAAAGGGAAAACAAACTGCATGTAAAATAGGAGAACAGCGAAAGTAGATTTTCGGTCAATTTTCCTAGAATACCTTCTTTCTTATTATTGAATGTAGTCACCAGTCACCGACCACCAACTACAACGGACCCGTACAATACACTTCTTAATAGTGACATTACAGACAAACAATAAAGCAAGCAGAAAATCCCCTGCGTTGTTAAACATACATCGACTTGTCAAGCATTGATATGTTTAGAGAGTAAAGGAAAAGGGTTTCCGTCTCATGTAGCCTAAAGTTGTAATGAAACTGATAGTTTACTTACACAAACAGTTATATAAGAAAATGTCATAAAACATGCGACAGTGTAGTGTTAACAAGCAGGAGCAATATAAACATTTGAACTAACAAAATATTAGTTCTGCTGGTATTGTCATCACGCCAAAAGGAATTAGCATCGCTTTGTAGCACAAGATTGCTTTATACACAGATTTCCACAGGTTTGATCTTGTTAATTACAAGAATTCGTTTGTCCCAGAAAATTAGTAAACTCGTAAAATCAAAAATATCCCAGTCCGTAAAACTGCCAAAACAAAAAATGATGTTTCATTATGCAAGTTTAACAGCAGAAAGCAGAATTCAGAAAAAAAACCGTCGACAATCATAACATAAATGAAGTTGTTTCACGATTTATTACACACCACTTAGGCAGCAGCCCCGAGAAGCTCTTAGGAATTATGGCATTTTTCATTGTTCAAAACCGTCTCTTGGTTCTCATTGGTCAATAATAACAATCGTTGACTGTGTTGATCAATGATAACCAAAGAACAGTTTTGAACAAGGGCAAATTCCATCATTCCTAAAAGTTACTCTGAGCCACTGCTTAGGAGTGCGAGTGTATTAATATCTATCTCAAGATTTGGTGGTTGTCCGTTGCTGGTGTCGGATAAAGAATAAAAAGTGCGGATCTTCTACTGAACTCAATGCTCCATTCATTCTTCTAAGGTGCTATTGATCACTGTTATAGTGTTATTACATCTCCCGTTAAATGAATATTTTTGTTCGTATTCTCCAACAGCTTTTTCTTATTAACGTTTCGAGTGTCTCTCCTTATGTGAAAGTGGTATTACACTACACTTCCTCAGAGTACTGCACAATCATCACACACAAGTACAATATCCGTTGTCCTTCTTGCCTTGTTTTGGGGATTTTCTTCTTGAATGTTGTATATTTACTTACTCTGTGTTTTTTGCTTGAGCACTGCTTCCGTTTATGCTTCCTTGCTTTTTTCAGTTCTTCACCTCGTTTGAGACTTTTACTTCGATTTCTATCTCGTATGTATTTTATCACCAGTAAGACACCTACAGCCTACATCTATCCATCATAAGTAACGTCTGTTGGCATCAGGATTTCAGTTTTTAGATTATATGTCTCTCCGTTCTCGAAGCTGTCTTTTCTAGGATTTCTCTTAGTTTACTGTTTCTGTTGTCGTTTTTCTTTTTCCAGCCCAATATATGCATGTGGACATAGAATTTTGATGTACAGAAGTTAGAGATTTAGACAAAAAATAATATAGCCACAACTGAAAGATCAGTAAGCTCAACTTGCAATGCTGTATACCCAAAAGGTTGGTAAGTGGAGAAGCCTTCATGATTCGTCAATCTCTTGCTGTGAAACATTTCGAATTTTAGTATATTCTGCACAGAGAAAGATTGAAAATAGCTAACAGGGACCCCAATATCCAGATGTATATTTTCCAATCTTTTAAGCAAAACATACACAGTATTGTAACTGCAGCAATAGTCCAACATTGAAATGGAACTCCGTTTGGTGAAAATCCTCTCAACTTTTTGTCAAGAGAAAGCTCTAACGCTAAAACTTAAAACGCACGTACCGACGTTTACTATGCCAAAGACAGAAGTTTTACTCACATGAAATTCACAGTCATTCCAATATTTGAAAACAAGTTTGATTCAAAATCAATATATTGTCAACGCAAAGTGTGTATATGTGTAATTTAATTTTAAGAATAAATTCAGTATTGGCCACAGGCTTAATTATAATGATCCTACGTCCTTACAATCTGTACTTTAAAAATCACATTATTATTATGCTACTCTTGTTGTAATCAGCATTTCATAAGGATTAGCTTCATTGGAGACATGGTGCGACAGGGCAATTTTGTCACAAATGTTAATGTTATCTTCGTATGTAACTGTCTTTCAATAAAAATAACATTTTCACTTTGCTAGCCAGTGCAAAATATCGGTCTCGCAGCTGCACGGACACAAAATTTCTTTAGTCACACTATACATTTGTCGTATTATATTATAATGAACATTAACATCGTTATCTTAAAATAATCAGAATGGCGACTTTCCTGCAGTTTAGCGCCACAAAACGCAGTAAAAGAGACTTTTATTATTAGTGCATATCGAAAAGTACGCACTTGGACTATCCAACTTTCAATTTTCACCTAAACACTGTGGAAACTTGTCTGGCTTCCCATTACTATCGTCATTATTACTGGAAGAGTCAAGTATACGCTCCGTTATCAACTTTCAAGGGAAACCATAGTCATTGACGTTCTTCTAGTCGTCATCATGATCCTGAAAAGTCAGTAGTGGAAGTATATAAATCGAAGAAAAAACGAGCAGTCAAATTGCATCATGATATCATCTTCTTCCATCCTCCATTTTTTTTACTCGTGCAAGTTCTGGTCTGGTTCATGATGAAAAGAAGGCATCATTTTTTAACCTTTTAGTGTTTTCCAGTTCTCCTGTGGCAAAAGTGCTACTTTCAATCTATCCTACAATTTCGGTGAGCGAAGAAGACAAGAAGTGAAGGGGGCGAAGAGAAAGGAAAAGAGGAAACATTGTGATCATGATGATCGTCGTCCTCTTCATATCATGACATTATAATATTATTACATTAAGACCAGCTATAAGGTAACCTTCCTTATTGATATTGTTTTTCTCGTCTTGGCTCCTTTCTTCAGTCTCTCCTGAGAAGTATGAACTATTCCTTATAATGGCTATCAGCAGCTCTCATAACTTTTCATTTGTTTAGTGAAGTAGAAGGAGAATAGAAAGACGCACCACTCCGGTTTTCCAGAGTACGCAGGCAGTGCACACACCTTTCCTTAGCTAACATCAATGATGCTTTGGATGGTTTACTTTTATGTGTGTATAGAGTACCGGCATTAAGGAGACATTTTATGTTGTGTCTGGCTGCAGCTTCTTCAGGCTTCGAATAACGTTGTAAAACTACCTTGTGCAGTACCTTATGAGCATGATATTGCTAATAAATATCTAATACTCATATAATGATATGTTGATATAAGCATTGGAAAAGAATGAGGAAGCTTGAAATCCGCTAGAGGCCATATTATCGACAGTTACTGACTGACGGTGAATGATTGAATTACATACCAACAACAACAACGACCAACCATGCAATAGCAGAGCATCAGCATCAATAGCGACCTTTTTTATTACTTTCCTTTCCTTATCCATGTTCCCCGTAATAGGCTTGCATCAGCCATTCAAGTTAACAATTTTCGCGGACGGCTTTATACTTATATCTCCCAGGTTCATACAAGGAGAACGACAGCAAAAAACAACAACAACATCGGGGAAGAAGGACGTGGATAAAGTGAAATATGCAAGAATTTTCTACTCTTTTCACTTTTATTTTGTCTGTAGGAAGAGAAGACGGGAGAAAAGTCGTCGTAAGAAATGAAATAAAGACGAGTCAACTGTGAAACCACCTTACTCGACGGCTCGAAGAAAATAGAAAGTACTTACAGGTAAGATGAATAGAAGCGGAATTTGCTTCATGTTACAGAGTAGTGCGTTCCTGTGTCAGCTGCTTTCCTGATTGCACACAAAATAGCCGATCTTACTGCAACGTCGAAGGAATACTTACACACATCACATCTCTTAGCCCCAGAGGAGTCTCACCAAGAAGAAATAGGAAAATCACATGTTTACGCGATCATAACATCAAAAAGAGGTAAAGAACCATGATGATTATTTTCGCCAATAACTTTTACCATTGCACAGAGAAAAAAGAAAATGGGAAAAGGAAGACTTTCCTTCCAAGGTTTCTCGTCCCATCCCATCCAAGGGGTTGTTTTGAATTGTCTAATACTCATATTATTATATGATATGTACGTAGCACCTTATTGTTCCTTTTTGCTCCTAAAACTTTATTTTTCATGTAAGAATGTAATGAAATTGCTGTCTTACAAAGCTTGCATTATTCTTTACAAGGTATTTTAAAGTGGGAGAATCAAAAGAATCAGGATCAATATTGGGTTTATACAATATTTTATTACAGTGTTATTGAAAAAGCAAAACTCATGTGGTTTACTTCTATTCAATCATCTTTCATGATAGAACAACATACCATGATTTAACATTGTTTCCAACGGGGGAATATTTGTTTGAGGGATGGATCCGGGAAAAGTTGTAAAAGGATGACAAAGAAAATCAGTGCACATGCCATTGTGTAGAGGTGTACATTTTTATGCTCGTTCATTAATGTTGGAATTGTGGTGTATTTGTAGACAGAAACAAGAAAGGAAATCCTTGCATATTCGAGAATCCAAAACTGAATGCAGATAGCTTTTTCAATCCAGATAGAGTCGAAGAAGGAGAAGAAATTTTATGTTCAGTTGTGCAGTAGTCCCTTTCCATTTCACTACTTTCACTTGGTGGGTTCCTTTCTACTTCTAATAAAGTGAAATGTAATGTGTTTATCACACCTACCTAATAATAAACATGGAGAATGAATAAACTTAGTGAAAAGGGAAACTAATATATCTGGATATTTTTTTCCTAAAAAGACAGACAGACAGGCTGAAGTAAGGGAAAAATATGAAGACAATTTGAACAAGATTACACAAACATATTTTTTCTTTCATGATCATACGAAAAGAGAGAGTAAGAGTATAAAAGGAGGAAAAAAACTAAAAGTAAAAAGGCCCAAAATCCCGAAGTGGGATTTAGATCACATTTCCCTACATGGTATTTTTACTATATTCAACCCTGAACTCGGGGAGAAAAAAGCAGGAGTGGAGTCATGCATTCGTATCAAAAAACAACTTCTATATTCATCAGTTAGTTTTCGTACACCATTTTGCATGAAAGAAGAGAAAAGAGTAGTCACACAACTATCTATTTATCTTCATACTTGCTGTACTTGGTAAATAATATGCTATATTATTTTCAGCAGCAGCCGTGTGGTATTTCCTTTCGTGAAATAATACAGTCGTGTCTTTGAGAAGAAGTAGCAGGAACAGCACAAGTCTCTCTGGAGATTCCTTTCTCATTCGTAGACACGGTGAAAGGAAGAGCAGAGAAGAGGAAGAAACAAGATACGTATAAAATAAGGCCTTGCTCTGGGACGAGTGGAATAAAGTGAGCGAAAAAAATTAAAGAGTGAAAAAATTGTGAAACGACATAAAATGAATATAAACCTATCCTTATGGATAATCCTTATTGCAATAGCAAAATGCAGCATAGCAATAGAATGCTGAGAATTACAACAATGCTAAGTAAAGTCTGGTGTTACAGTTGGAATAATGATTTCTATAAGCAAAAAATGCTCGTTAGAGGAATGTTTTACTTTACTCTAAAAAATGTTACCTCATTATTCGACTTGAGAGGGTTGCATTCTTCACGAATATTTTAAATGTCACCACCGCGAACGTTAAGCAAAATGAAGAGGTTATCTTAGTTGACGATTGTAATAAATGGTCGAACCTGGGGCTAAACGCTACAAATAAGCTTTAACATTTTTCCGAGAATGATAACAAAATAAGCTTTCATTTTGCCAGTATAAACATATATTGTTGGTACAACTGGAATGATTACTACAACTAATGCCGTGAAAAATAAAACTAAAACGTAAAATCGGTTGAAAGACTAATAATCGTAATCGTAAAGGGTTATCATGATGCCGCCACATTTTTCAATTCATGTAATTAGCTCTTTTATGCATATCAGGCATAGAATAATTTACGTTATAATGTGTAGTGTAGCATTCTGGAAAGCGTGGCATTTTCTGGACTACAATCTGTATGGTAGTAATCAATGTAATTTTTAAACTTGCTTGAAACGTGAAACGTTAAAAAAAATGTAATGTAAAGCTGAAAGAGTTTGATGAAAACGGGGTATCGTTTCAGTCAGTCTCTTTGGTTTGCATTCCATTCCATTAAACGTAAATTTTCTTGTCTTATTCAAAATCTTAAAGACGACGTGCCTAGTACCGCTTAATCATTAATTATGTAGGACATTGACATAATAATTGAGGGAATTAACCTACTTTGCTTGTAAATTCAGTGATGACTTCTCATAAACAATTGAATTAATTGTGATGCTGCATATTGATTTTCAACTTTCAGTAAATACAAAAATTATGTTGAACACTGACAAAAAAACGTGTGTAAGACTATATACCTAGAGCATATAGGACACAAATCCGTATATTTGCAGTTTAAATCCCCTTGAATTGTAAAAAATGGCTCGTGTAAGGATACAGAAAGTCTTCCAATTTATTTCCAGGACAGTTGCAGTGATTTCACTGTCTTCAGCCTCCTGTGCTGAACTCCCAGGCACATCTCCCCCTTTCTTTCTTTGTGTCCACTCATGTGTAAATTAGAATTTGCGTAAAAAGCAAGCAAGCACTGTGAAAACGCTTTATAGCTTTCGTCGTTCCTGTCGCTTTGAAAAAGTAAGTGCAGGGAGCATCCAAAAGGCTTTGCAATTGCAAGTAACAAATGAGTTTGTGTTGAATAGTTGAATCTGGGGACCCAGTAGTAAAGCAAACAAATCAGCAACAAGGCCCATCTACTCACTCTTGCTCCGTTAAACTTCTTCCTTTTTCTCTAAAGGAAAATTTATTTTCCCGAGGAAAATATTCTGAAAAATTAGGATAAGGGAGGTTTCGGCTCAAGTGCAGTGCAAGAACTTCTTAAATTCTGCCACTCTATTTTTCTCCATGCCTCTGCTTGATAATGACTACATAAAGGTGCACGAAAATACGAAATAAACTGCTGTGCACTGACACTCTCCCACATAAATATAAGACTGCCAGCCTTTGGTCTTCTCTTATTCTCTGGCTTCTTTCTCGCATCTCTGTTTATCAAGACAGATTTTTAGGACACTTGGTTTGATTGTTGTTCGTGTGGTTGGTGAAATATTTATCTTCTTCCTTAGTCGCCTTCTAAAGTGTCGATTGGACAAATGAACGGGACTACGCATTCATCTTGGACATTTTTCAGCGACTAGCTCCACAGTTCGGTTCAAAAATTCTTTTGAACGCGGCCAACAAAGCAAGAATATCATTTAAAACATCAAAGTTACTGACCTCATCGTCTTCTTGATAGTTGCAAAAGTTGCATGTCTCCGTCATCGTCCTAGCTTCCAGATCACGGCTCGGTCCTGTCAGAGTGGAAGAATCTCTGTCGCCCTTAACCGAACTAAAATAACTTAAGAGGAGGTCTGCCCGGAGCAATAATGCCACAAAGCACAATTACTGAAATTGGGGAGCGATGATTTGGATGAATTATACATTGATGAAATTGAAGACAGAACAAAGACAATAAGATTGCAAGCCAAAGAAAGAAAATTGCCCAAAAGCAATGCGAAAGGAGAGACTGCTTGAAATAGTTTGGACTCGAATGACGATGATGAAGTTCAGGTTCAAGTGAACGTGAAGAAAATCAAAGTGCCGAAAAGCGACTACAACCGTAATAATGTGAACCCCTTGGAAAAGGAAACAACTCTTGAAAATAATGATGTACAAAAACTGAATTGGATTCTCAAGCTTTGAAGACTCTTCCGGGGCAAGTTGCCGAATCCTTTCTTATCAAGGTTGGCTCAGGCTAACAAACTCTGTATTACACGGGGAGAAGCATCATCTTTTCCTCACTCAAGAAAGAGCTTTGGCACTTCAGTCTCCGCCAGCAAGCTATTCTTCTGATGATTGTTGGAAATTACATTATATGTCAAAGTCAATAAAATTAGTATTGTTATGTATCTAATTATGTGAATTATAGAAATGGTGGACACATTCATAATACATTACAAATGTCTTTCGAAATAGGAGAATCAACGTTGAACAACAAGGTTCGGGCCTACAACAATTTATTTATTAAGAATGCCTTCAGTTATTAACAACAGAGATTTGTTAAATAATGAGCTAGCAAGTTCCATTAGTTTTAACTGACTCGTCAATCGAGAAGTCTATTCAAAGTCTGAGAAATTTGACTTTCTATTTTTATCATTAGCAATTTACCTTAATCTTCACAAGTCGTTGCTCAATTATTCCACGAAGAGAACTACAATTGCCATTACAATGGAAACTCCTAGATGAACAACCACAGTCTGCTTGTAAAAGAAAACATTTTTTATGTCGGGCGTTATTACAACTACACTGTACCAATGCTGCTTCGCATTTCTTTACAGCACACCACACGTCGTACCACTTTACGTTTTGCCTGTCTTGGCTTACGATTAGCTTGCATGAACCTTAATGATTAAAGTAATGAAAGAAAACCATTATCATAATATTCATTTTCACTTGTCTTCATACACCGTAAATCAAAAAAGTCGTTGTATATAATGGAGGCAAATATTCACATTAATATCATGCTGAAATTGGGTCTACAAGAGTATTACAGCAAAAGTCATTGAGAAATAGAGAAAAAGCAAGGGAAAGAGGAAGTTTTGCCATAAAGTTTATAATATGCCTGTGTAATAAGAGCCCCTTTAAACTTACACAGAGCGTTCCAACAAAAAGTTCTGTTGTAAGACGAAGGTACTCAAATTATAAGTGAAGCTTCCATTAAACGGAGAGATGACTACTGCAGACTCCGGCAAGCAAGAGGAAAGTGGCCGCTTACGAAGGTACCTACGAGAAAATAATAGAGGAATAAGCACAAGATTAAAATGTCTTTTTTCGCTTAAAAGCCCGTGAGGTAAACTTAAGCAAACTGTTATTCCCAAAGAGTGGCAAGTAAGCATGTAACACAGTAAATTTCAGCAACAGTGTAAGTTTCTAAGATTATAGGCAATAATCTTGATGACCATTTTTCTGAAAATCACTTCGCCAAACAATGGCAACTTTTATGCTAGTAACTTATGCGATATCATCATCTAATCACTACAAGCTAAATATAAGACCAACACTAAGAAAGCAGTTTTACTAAATTAAATAAAAATTTTCAGTTAATTTTTCAATTTACAAAAATCCGCATACTCCCTTGTAAAAAGGCTTAAAACCGGAACCAGGAAGTGAAACTGGCTACATGCTACAGCATTCATTTTTAAAGTGAAGTCTTGCCATATAAGTTTGAGAGTCTCACTTCGTTCATATCTCACACAACTCGAGAGACAAGAGTACATTATGTTATTCTGTTTGTTTACTTCTGCAAATATTTGATCACATATGCACATACAAGACGGACGTGACCAATGCAGTAACCTGGTCTGTGAAATAGTGAAAAAGTATTAATAAAAATTATTATTATTTCAGTAACACTTAAAATTCAAGCCAAGTACGAAGTACACCATTTCCAAAAATTCAGTAAGAATAATAGCAACAGCAGCAGCAACAACAACAACAGGAACAGGAATGGTATTTTCCAAATGCACATTGCAGGATTATTCTGCGGGAGAAATATATATTTTGGTATAATAATGGAGGCGGCCGTTTATATATTATACACTGTAATGGCGCAACATTAATAAACATAGTTAGTTCTGTCCGCTAAAACTTTCATGAAAAGTTTAAAATTCAGCATCTCATAATCTGCTTTAATATTCCATCCAACCATCCACAACTGCTCCGCCACCTTCTCCGTAATAAAGTTACATATTATATTACGTCCAAAGGCTGGTAAGAAGAAACAAAATGGTAGTTAAAATGGCGTTTTAAAGCGATTCTGAATTCTCTGCTTCTGCAGGTGTGTAAGCATTTCGGTACAGTTGAAGAAATAAGAAATATTATATAATGCTCTTTCATGGCTATTCCAGCTTGGTTGCCTCTAGTTAAGCACGAAATATACCGACTGTTGCTGGTCCAACTCTTATTGTTTCATTCATTCATACAGAACCATTTCATTTTAATGAGGACCTAAGACATGTTCATAACATCCATCCGCGAGCTTAATTTCACACGGGGAGACCATCCCTCACTCTTCCACTCACAGTGGTCATACGTATTATCCTGTTCCGAGCTCACTCCCTTTTCGTCGTGACATGCGTTGGAATTGACCGAATAATAATATTTAAGCATTTCACGTAGTAATACACTTTCATCCTCAGATGATGGTGATGCTGATGTCTCCATTGCCTTTCATTGCAATGTAACACACCTTCCGAACAACATTTCTACAATTTCTACAATTTCACTTTCTCTCTTTCTCTGTTAGCCCCTCTCTTACAGTTTTTTAGAAGACGGTTCTGCCAAGCCGCACCTTAAGCTGCATTCCTAATACTCCCTTATATTAAGCACAAGGAAAAATATTTCCATCCAAAAATGGTGCAAGACTGCGAGCTAGGGAGGAGTGAGTGATGTTGTACTTCTTCCGATTGCACAGAGCATGGTTATGCAAGTAATAAACATTTCCAAGTTGAGGGAAATGTGAAAAAAGAGAACAGGTAAGACTCCGTTCGTTATCCTAGCTCTGTTTTTACTTTTTACTTTCTTCCCTGCCTGCTATCATCATCACGATGATATCATTATCATTCTTACATAACTTGTAGCACACAAGTGGCAAGCAATGTTTTTCCGTGTACACGACTACAGACTTTACTGCTGTAGGGACACTTCCGAGGTGGAGTTTCCTGGGCCTAAAAACCAAACACCAAAACATGGTTCCAAGTCGAGAACAAGAAATGATGTTTGGAGCTATTTATAAAAAAGTAACTATTTTCAAAGACATGCAACGCAACAGTATGTTTAGTTGTAGACAGAAAGAGAAGCATTTCTTCAGGATCCAGCAGTTCCCCATTCTATAAACAAACTACCTGTTTAACTGTTGTTTTTGTGAGAGGAATCATAAGAATGTTTCTCTATTTCCACGTCAAATTCTGGAATACATTCAACCAAGTTGGCCCGAGTATGCGAAAAACTCTTTTTAAAGCGGAATAATATGTTAGATGCTATAAGGGTACACGCGCCACTTACTTCTGCTTTGCACAAAGCGAAAGGAGGAAAAAGAAAACTTTGAAAGAGAGTTGTGACAATGTGCGCTGGAAAAGTGCTCTTTGCTTCTTGCCTCCTGCTCCACTACACTTAGTTTTTCGCAGTAAATTTTTCGAAGAATTTTACAACACGTGTACCTGCTTTTGTTGTGGTGCCTTCAAATTGTTGAGAGCCTGCAGCAGCCCGAGCCAGAATAAAAGCGACTCTCTGAATATAGTTCACAACAAGTGAGGTTGAAGCAAGAGCTGGCTTCTTTCTCTCACTCTTTCTGCTTATACAAAGGATAAGTAGCAAAAGCAAAGTACTGGTGGGTGAGGCAGAGCATAATCACACGACACAAGTTCTCAACGATGATAATAATACCATCATCCACATCGTCATCATGACTATGTCTGTGTAATGGCTTTCATTAATAAATTATGAGAATTGTAATAAAGCCATTGCATTTTAATTCAATGGGAATTGCCGTTGGTTCCAGCTGGCTTATTGTTGGATAGTATGGGTTTGTAATACACTCGTCGCTCGAGTACCCGAGTACAATTTTGACTTTCTCGGTTTCTACTTTTGCTTTGTGTATGTTTGTCTATGTCTATACAGGTCGTCTTTGTTATTTCATGAAAGATGATGATAATAATAGTAATAATAATAAGTAGGCAAATATGTAGATCCTTGCTCAGAGGTATGTCTCTGTCTCTACTTTTCCCTATTCTATTCTATTACATTCAACTACATCTTCAAAGAAAACCAAGTTGTCCTATAAAACAACTTTCATACCCACGTCATAGAAAACCCTCCTGGACCTAAGCTCCTCACAAAATTATGTATTGCAATTTACATACTGTTACAATGTACTTTAGAAATGTCCTCCCCTCCTTGCTCCATCGAAAAATATAAAGTTCCTGTGAAAACATATTGTTGTGGACAGAATGGAATGTTCTTATGTAACGATGTTGACGGGATGGCGTGATGCGGCGAAAAACTTTTGTGTCTCGTTTTCGAGTGAGGAAACGCTAACGAGAACCTGCGGAACACAGAAAACAATACTACCTATTTGAAACCTTGGCGTGGAGTATGTGACTAAATGCAATAGAGAATGAAGAGCTAAAAGCTATGTGTACCGGCTTACTGTGAGATTTTTGGTGCTACATAATAATTCATAAGTTAGAATGCTCTACCGCCGTGGTATTTACTTTGACGATAGTTCTAAATTGTGCTATTCATGACAACTTGATAATTCATAGCTTTTGGCCGTATTTTAATGTGTACAGAGTTAGGCAGGGAACTCCCACTTCTAGAATAGTAAAAAGAACTTTCATAACAAAGAAAGAATTCAATATTGGGTATAAGGCAAAACATTGTAGCATGTTTAAAAATGTTATTAATGTTGGAACATTCATGTGGTATATTGAAATGCCAAATCTTTGATGGTCAGATTACCAATACTACAGGTATCACCAAAGAGGAAAATGTGTGTGAGTTATGAGACTAAAAACCTTCCGGGATTCCAATAAAAATTCCGGAGGCCAGTCTCTATCGCATTGACCAGTGTTTCCCTGTACAATTCAATGTTTCCCATCAACCAGAAACTACAAATTCAGGTTCTTTGGTTTTGGTATGTAATGTGTTGATAGAAACAAATAACTATATAGATAACTAAATAAAAATTAGTATTAAAAGGTATTCAGAATCCACAATTCCAAAAGGAGCCGATCGCATTTCCACCTATAAAAGTCCAAATCAATCCTGTGATTGTGTATTTAAAATATTTTATATAAAGTAATACCATGCAATATTTCTTTGTTAACGCATGTTTAGAAATTAATTAGAAGATTACATGCAAACCAGACAACTGTGATTGTTCAAAGTGTTAGGGAACCTTCACAGTTTGGATTTCCCATTATGGCAACATGTGGTTTTCCATATCCAGTAAAACTGCAACAGCCTCCTTCCTGTACCACGATTTATCACGTGTCTTTGGATGATAGATTTTATTTCTAAAATAATATTAAAACTCTTTAATGACTCATGACCACTAACAGGCTTTTGTTAGCCATATTCATGATACGATGTACTTACAGGCTTATCTGCAACTAGTAGTTTTACTGTCTGTTTGGATGACAGTTGTATCCGCATCAGCGGATGAGAAGCAAGCAAACTACAAATCTATAAAGTAGAATAAATTATTCCGCTCTTAAAAACCAAATGCAAAATGTCACAACTGTGCATACCTCAGTGGAAGCATTAAAGTTCGTGAGAAATACCCACGGCCAGTTAGTTGGTTTCAGCGTGTGTAGTTTTATATTGTACCATTATAACAACTAATTCACAGAGTAACCGCCAACAGGTTTTGTTATTCAAAAGTTCTGTAGCTACATTGCACTTGTTTTTGCTGCGCCGCGACCAATTATGCTGTTGACCTTCTCATCTCAAACAGCTAAATAGTTCACTTGACAGTGGCCTTCATTTGTTTGCATTAGCCTATGCTGTTTTATTACATTGTATTCTTTTCAGTACCTATTTTTACAACAGAATTGAAAATACACTAATAACCACAATCATTAAAAGTTCATTGTTGGAGTATCTTCACTCTTCATCTCAGTGAACAATTCTCTGAAACTGTTTTTTGCAGTAACCTTTTGTTTATCTATAATTACTTTGGGAATTCTGAACTCTTCTTCTTTGTTTACAGATGACGTGAAGGCGGAAGAGGTTTTTGGAAGATATTAGACTGGACAATTTGCGTAATCATCGGATCATTTACCAAGAACTCGTATGCATAATTTCATTATTTCACGTATTATCAAGATTTCTTTTCATTTCCGCCTGCGTAACCAACCAGATTTTTACAACTCTGAAATAACCAAACGATCACACTTGAATGATGTAGGGGAGAAATACAACTGATTTCAGGTAGTTCTGTGGGATGCGTGTTGAGCGTGACACTGCATCCTCGTAAAAGTACTCGCAGAAGTACTTTTGTGCAAGAATATTCGAGGATGACAAGAGATGCTTAAATACCTACAAAGTTTTATGAGCAGATCCAGAAATCGATTTTAAATGTTCTCATATTATCATCAGATCTGGGTAATTACTGAGGTTAGTAAAAAATTAATTGCTTTCGCAGTTGTTATGTAATAAAATAACTAAATGGTTTAGTTTGCAGCCTTTTGACCGTGGCCATTTTATGAGATACTAAGGATATGATAAAAAAATTCCATGAACAATAAACTACAATGGGGATTTGCATATTTGATATCCAATGCAATTTTACCTTGCTTACGTGCATACAAAAATCAAACCATTTGGAATACTTATGGAAAAAAAGAAAAAAAATATTACATAAAGACAAACCAGAAATTTTCTTCCTACATTCTGTAACATAATCATCGACTGCTTCTCATGTGCTGTGACTATCTACTTTAAGTGGAAAGGCTATCATTAGTAATGATTTATTACAACAAGATATACCAGTAACAAAGTAATTTCAATTTTTGATATTTCCAATTTAATCATGATGAGTTGATTAAAATGTTATGTACATGATTAAGTCATAAAATACATTGTTATTCGTAGTTCGGTTTTAAAATCGAGAATCTCAAATAAAAGAATTTTGTACACTTTAGCTCATATATAACACATTTTTTAGCTCTATCACAAGAACTAGAGTACGTAAAAAGAAAGTGTATATCTGATGAGTGATATCATAAGCATGACATTTTTGTGCATATTATGAATACCTACATCAGTTGATGGTAGCGGGCAGATGAATGAAATGAGCGTTTGTTTAATATAGAAAGTGTGTTTTGTTCTTTGTCTAGAAAAGAGCAGTTGAAAGGAAAGGAGAGGATGAGGAATGGAATGTGTAACGGTGCTGTAAGTGTAACCGAACAGAGTTTTGGTGGTACAATTCGTAAAAGAAGATGGATAATAATAGTGGAGTGATTGGATACAAAGGATCGGTGGCGTGTGGCTGCCGTCGCTGATTCTCTTTTCCCCAGTTTCTATCTGATGGATTTTACGGGTATGGATGTTTGAGTTACAGAGCAGCTCACTCCTTTCCTATGACTAGAGAAAGCGAGAGTTTGTCATGGTATGAATCACCTACACTTACTTTTCAATTCAATATAAATAATAGTCTAAGTGAAATGGAGGAAAGGCAGATAAAGATACAAACAAAATACCAATGTTAGTAAAATTGTATTTTGCTAGCCGATGAGGAAGAGAGATGGAGAAGTCTGCAGGCATTTAGGATTTAGGTATGCATTTCGCTCCCACTAGAAATGCTTTGCTGAATGAATGTGTTTATGTCGCCTTTTGTTGTACACACACATTGAAAAGAGAAAGACTTGGAATAGTATTTTATAGTGGTAGATGACAATAGAATAAAATGCAATATTATGTACTCCTTGCTCCTTACTAGAAGGCGGGTGAGGGCTAAAAGTGATGTGTGTGGTGGCAAAATAAATCGTTCCCGTGTTCATTCCTTTTTATATCGCTTTCGTATACAGATGAACGAAAATTCCATGTCAGTTTATTTTTCTAGTGTGTCATATTGATATACCCATACCAAGTTCATACACTTTTGTTAAGCAACACTTTCATTGGAAGAGGATTTGTCGTTTTCAAGTAGGTATGAAATACTGTAAAGAATAAATAGTTCCGACTGTACACACTTTAATAGAAACTTTACTTATGTCTAAACGAAGGTGCTTGAGTCAAGTCCGAGAGCCCAGATGACAGCGTGACTAAAGCATGGGTGTGAGGCCCACATTACTTTACTTGAAATACAATGTACATGTCGTAACCTCGCCATCAATAGATCTCAATTCAATTTCAAGGAAGAGAGAAAAATGTATTTAAGGATATAATTTCAGTTACAGCGATGCTCACAGTTTCACCCACCATTCCGACGTATTTCACCTCCAATGCTCCTGCCCTTGTACACCACACCAACGCTCCCTTCATATTAATCCATACACTTGCCCTTTTTAAAACTCATGTGTAGATTTTCTTTTCTTTTTCTCTTCCGTAAGACTCCAACTTGGAGTCTCCAAGTATCCTATTCCACCAGGTAATACATAGGTAGCCAGTTTCCTGTATTGATGGTGCGGGGTAACGTCGGTTGGTCGTTGGTCGATGTGCAATGAGCACAGGTTGTGTCATATGAAGAAATTGTGATGACTCACAATGAGAAAAAGTAAATTATTCAAGTCCCTGCATAATAAGCGGATGAATCTATTGTTTGGTTTACTCACAATGGAGTAAACCAAATTAAGTACCTGCCTCATCTTATATGCGGGGTAGCGTCGGTTGGTCGTTGGTCGATGTGCAATGAGCACAGGTTGTGTCATATGAAGAAATAAAAAACACAAGAGCAAAGCGAAAGCGCCAGACAAGTGGTAGGTAT
The DNA here is from genome assembly GCA_021029165.1 of Cyphoderus albinus. NCBI lineage: Eukaryota > Metazoa > Arthropoda > Collembola > Entomobryomorpha > Paronellidae > Cyphoderus > Cyphoderus albinus. The sequence goes on from VYYJ01000541.1 coordinate 34,723, forward strand.
TGAAGCAAAGTTTGGAAAATTTATTGGTTTGTTTGCGACATTTCATAGGAAAAGTGTCACATCAGTGTATAATACTCTGCTTTACTACTGTAACTCATGGTGCACGGTGCACTCCACGAATAGGAATGAATGAACATGATTTTACATTGTATACAATTCACAACCCAAACTTTGTATTTACTCGCCGTTGGCTGTATATTTCCTGAAAAAGAAGTGGAAATCTTTGTCAGAGATTTTCATCCCGGTCCATGTCACCAATTCACTTGTCAACATCAGCCAAAAGGGATTTTTTGCCTACAAAACAAAATCGGAAGCAAGCGACAGTGGCATTTTATACATTTTTACTTTGGTGAAGCTGACACTACTCACCACTGCGACGAGAAGACGGAGACTCCACTGGAACTGGATCACTCAAAACTGCTCGGGAACTTTGATGTCGTTGATGCATACTTCATTCATATTACTGTCGTTCCTCTCACTCACTCACTACTCACTCGCTCACTCACTCCACGCTTTCAGCTCAAATATGTACAAATAAGGCGAATTCCTTTTATAGCACATGAAATCATCTGTATTATGAACGCATATTGTGTGTACATATTTTGTTACTTTTACTTCTTCAGCAGGCTGCCATGTGTGTTCATCCGGTTTTGGAGTCTCCTTTCCAGAGAAATTCGTGTGCATGAACTCACTCTGCACAGACTAAGCAGCGTGTTGGCCATTTATGAAGGAGAAAGAGGAATGACATCTTATCGACATCAATTCAGCAGAGGACGAGGCAGTGCAGTGAGTAAAACTAGTCCACAGAGAAGATGAAGAGAGAGCGGAGAACTCTTAGCCACCCTTTACTTTTCCTTTCTCCTGTTTTCAGCCGCGTCCACGCTCTATACCTAGTTTACGATAGTAAACACATCTCTCTAGAGAACAACTATATATAATAATATTATTTCCACGTGAAACCCATTTGTCACCAACCAGTGGTGGTTTAGTCGTGGTTACAGGGAAAACCTCACAAGCTCACAATGAGCATCAGTGAGCTATTCAGTTACAGAGACGGTAGGATAGAGCAGAAGAGGAGCGCAGAGAAGTATGAAACATCGTCCACATCAAACACACCATCAGAGAAAATTATATAGGCTTTCTCAATGTCGTGTCAATCTGAATTAGATAAAGTTTTCAACAAACTATACATGCCGATGTTAGGTCTATTACGAATGTGTATTTAGTCCGCTAGTTTATTATTAAGCTTTCTCGGTTTTATGAAGACATTAACTCTAATAGGAGACAGAGACAACATACATTTAACGAACCCATCGGATTTCAACTCGTTAACGCAAATGTACATCCTGTGTTTTGATTAGTTCCCTTTAAATCTTTGCGGACTAAACAGTAAACGAAAATATTTCATCGGATTGACTTTGACGAGCTTTTCCAATCCTTTGATTGATTAGCAAATGGCGACCTTCACGACTTCTGCTTGCCTACGGAAAAGTAACGTTGAAAATCTGTGGTTTGGTAATTCCTCTCTGTCGCGGCGAGAAATCAATTTAAATTTTAGGGAGACACTTAAAACCTAATTACCAACAACTGATGCTCTGGTCTCAATCTCATCTCATTACTTCTGCTTTTTTTGATTCATTTGACTTCACATAAACTATTCCACATCTACACTTTGAGCTTTGTATCTGCCATTCAATATAAGCTCACAGATTCGCACAAAAGGGATACAAAAAGTGACAACGATATCTCATCATCAGCATCAGCCATGAGAAATTTCCATTACATAATTCACTAGCAGTTGGCAATGTTGGCAATTGCTGATGGACAAACCTTTTAATTTTATCTCTCTTATACTATGTTTAGCTTCTTAAATTAAATTCATCTAACAATGCTGCCAAGTATGTATTATGAAATATATGGTATCACGAAAAATGCCAGCCCGACAAACACCCACCCTGACAAAATCTCAATGACAGAACCATATTTCTATTTTGGTATTTCTGTTTCCACCTAGTTGTAATTTTGCATATCATTTGATTAATAAAAACTATTATAAAGTGAACAAAGTCAAATTCATAACAATTTTAAAGGAGCTAATTTTACTAATTTTGTAATGAAGTATTTTATTTTAGGAATTTGGAGAATTTCAAATTAAATATTTTTGCAATGCTTTTTATTCGTATGGTTGTCGAAGATTTTGTTAACCGTACTGTACTGCATATAATATATAGGCTGCACGCATCTGCTTCAAATCGTAATAATTTATTGTTCTTACTTAGAGTTTTTAATTTAATTTAATTAATCTTCGTATATTAGATGCAATTACACAAAAAACAGAAGACTCAAATTCTAAAAATCATAAAAGAGTTTGCTTGGGGATTATGTCAGGGTGGCAAATTTTTGAACTCTTATACACACTCCAACCACTCAATGAGAGAATGAAAGTGACTATACCACTTTCAATGGTATTGGTAAAGTTAGAAGGTCATTGGCAACCCAGACCCAAGCATAATAAAGTTTCGAAGCTGCTTTATTGCAACGACTACATGAATGAGTCCATGTCGTATCGCATAAGATCTTCACACAAGCAGCCTGGTTTATCTTACCTAATCAGAGACTATAAAACAAAGAAATCTTTCAATCAATTAGCAATCTGTGTGGTATTACCCAGTGATACTGCTGAGGGTCAGTAAATCCAAAGTATAATTAAAGCCCCTTCATTTGCAGGTCGGCTAAGTTGGGATGCAAAATGCAAATAATACCGGTACGTAAAATATTGACAAAATAAATGCCTTTCAATGAGAGATCCATTCAAATTATATCAAGGGATATTTTACTAATTTTTGACGTTTGTTTATTATAATCGCTGTGTGCAAATATTCTTTTTTTTTTGTCATTCTTTTATTTTTCCATTTCGAAACAAGAATATCAATGATTATTTTATTACCCCACCGCACTATTACTCTAACGGCAACATCGCCACAATGTGATTGTTATAGTACAGTTTTTGTGGTGCCAATGTGATGTGTTGTATGTATGTAAAGAGTGCATAAAAATCAGTGTAAGCTACCGTTAGCACAAAATGCAATCCTGACAAAGATAATAATGACAACAGCAATAATATTAGTAGCGCTAGTAAGGTGAGCATCTATGCATATCGGGTACTCCAGTCCCATTCTGCTGCCGTTCTTTTGGCTCTGATATTGATAATAATCATAACGATGACGCGAGTGCAAAGCAGAGTTAGCAGGGAAATAAAGGAGCAATGAAATTGGAATGAACGAACACATTACTACAGGTAGTCATGCAAAGTGCAATCAGGCAGACTCAAAAACTACATTATTCCACTCGGCTCAACAACTGCGTGCGAGAGAGATGTAATTTTGAAGGTCTTTTCCATACAAGCTCATACGACAACGACTACGGCGATGTAATTATTATACATAAAATGCTTGTTTGCAATCTCCCATCGTCGTAAAGTTCTTGGCGATTACCTCGTAGTTCCATCATCCATTCGTTCAAAAAGTGGTAATATTAAGTAAATGAGTTAACCAGCAGTAGGCATCCGCGGCATAATCCAAGCCCTTTAGTATCCCACTACTCAATGCCTAGTTTGCCTACTGAAGTATTAAAAAAACCCTTTCAACAAATGTTTATTCGTTACGTTATGGCCACGACGGTTTCGTTTGTTTACTTCATGCTCCAGAAACTTAGCAAAGTTTACATTTTAAAATCTCTACCTAATAATAACTGCATGCAAGACAAGATGTAATCAGGAAGGAGCGTCAGTCAGATACAATGACTACTGCTTCACAATTTGCATACATCTCATATATTCATTTCTTGTTACAAATAAGTAAAGAAATTACATAAACTCAAAAGATAAAGCTAAGTTCATTCTCTGAATACAACGTTTTTGTCCTTCCAATTTCTAATACCTTTAGAACTTGTAGTTTAGGTGTTTCCAAACAAACGGTTAGTTGGATGCTAAAACTTAAAGGTACCGGAAGGTTACAAATATTAAAATCACTCAGCAGCTCATTGATTGATTGGTGCAGTCAATCTCTTGCCAGACAAGCTGAAAATACTCAAAATATCACCTTGATGCGCGACGTCTTCACGCCAAATTTGAACAGTGAAGTTGAAGGGTTCTTCAATTATCGTACAATGACATGATATATTGGACGAAAGGGTAAATGCAACTCTTTTTCTCTGATGAACGCAAACATTTTAATAAATACAATGTCAAAAAGATTGACGCATGACGCATGAATAAACCAATAGTATGTAATTTCTGTTTACAGGCAATGGCAATGAAACATTTTACTAAATATGCCTTCTATGAATGATTGATGAGAGTTAAATACTATTGTAAACAAAGTCTCTAAAAGAGCAACAACTCCTAACATTAGACATACATACACTGTGCGTAATTGCAAACGTGTGAATATTACCTGCTTATTTCTGCACGTTACAGTTAGTCTGAATCGCCGGGATGAAATATCCATGATGCGCTTTTTACATCCACAATCGAACAAACTAAACAATGGTTACGTGCACGGTAAAAACGCACCTCTTTTAACTCAACTGTTGAATTCCAAGCTTCCAATGGTCGTTGTTGCAAGCAGAGTCATGCAAAATATAAGTGGATACACCTCGTAGCTTATATAAAGGTAAATAAGAAAACTAGGTCGATCATTGCCATTTCAATTATTGAGCCAGTAACAACACCACAAACAACTCTCATTTTCAGTTAAAGTGTGGTCTTGTGCAACGTGCGAGTGTAAGAAAAGGAGTTGGACACTTAGAATTAAATTTATATTTTGGTAAGCTAAAAAGAAAAAAAAATTTAAACTTTTTATTTTCAAATTGTGTACGGATCTGTCGTTAGAAAGGTGGCGTTTTCTCACAATATCGAGATTGCGAAAAAGAGTTTGCATAACAAAACAAATTGTTATTACTTTTCAAAAGTTTTGAATTAATCAGCTACATAATCAACCTCATTGGTTGTTGACTGATGGTCATTAATATTAAACTTATAATAATACAGAATAAAGAACTTAAAAATAAATCTTTTGGTTTCATCTACCGCTCGCTGGTACCAACTGATATCAGTCACGACTCATGAAGGACTTAATAGTGTCAAGTACGCTGCTTACTCTTTGTTGCAAAATGCAAATCGTGATTATAGAAGCATTTATATGCCCAACTGGGAACGCATGTAAAATTTGATAATTATACCAAGGAACTGCAATTTCATAACCAACCAGGCAAAAAGTATCGAGTCAACGAGAGAACAATGACGGCAGGTTGATAAAGTCAACTTACAATTACCAGCGTTTTAATTAATTCTAGTTGCATGGCATGATCTGAAACAGTTTTCAAGAAGAAGGAATTTGAAAGACGAGAAGAAAAAAGTGTTCAAAAATTTGTTATAAAGCCCATTGAGGATAAGAATCAAGTGAAACTTGGATGAAAAGCAAAGAATATCCGAGTCTAGGCAGACACTACCTATTGAAAATAAACGATTGGATGAGAAAGACAGATTGAATTTTGCACAGGGTTCTTTCAGATTATATTCAGTAATGAGGGGCAAAGAATTAAGTTTCAGCTACGGGTGTTTTAGGCTGAAGTGAAAATACTCAGTCAGTTTGCCTTTCCTGCATGGTATTTTGACTGGTGTTTAGTTTGTACAAAGCTACAGAAACAATCATGTGAAACAAACTTAAGCAGATCTGATTTGAACGTATGCATGTTTGTAACTCGGTTTTTCATAGTTCTCACGAGAAAATCAAACTTTCTAATGCAGGATGATGTTCGTGCATTAGCCAATCAGTTGTTCTTAAAAGATCGTAAGACTCTTTCTGTATTGATTTAAAGTTTTAAAAACGTTCATTTTTCTAATTTGGTAAGAAAGTTGCAAGCAGGAATAAAGTGTGTAGATCTTAGAAGATTTCAATATGGTACAATATGGCCCTCAACACTTGCTCCCTGATTGCTGCAGCCCACTTATTCACATTCACTGTTCGGTGGAAATGTTGATGTTTCAGTTTAAAATTCTCTTCTCTAGAACAAGTATCGGAATCCGATACATAACAATGCATAGTTGATATTGAAGTGTCCGTACTTTACACGGTGAGAAAACAAGAAGGAAAGAAAATTAATTTTATCTAATTAAATTTCTCCTCAAAGCTGATCCAACGAATACACCTTGGCTGTAGATTGTATCATGCTCGTTTGTTTCATGAGTGTTTTGCTTTGCTTGCTGAGCTGAATCTGACTCATAGTTTCATGCGTCCAACAGGAAACAGAAACACGAGCAAATTTAGTTATTTATTTAGTTGTACACACTGCTAAGGCAAACGCATCACATCCTACTTCCAGCAGCTTGTTTGATACCGCATGAAGTCAGTAGTTTGGAACGCAAGATTCAGATTTCCGTTCTCCTCTAGACAATAAAATCATGAAAGCCGTGATCTTGAACACTCACTCCTACGGTCTTTTTCTCTCGGTTTTAAAGGAAAAGCACTATATAACAAACTATCCGACTCTAACCTTCCAATTCACTGCAACTCGGAATAAAATTCTGCAGGCTGATACATATATCAACCATTTACATAACATCCGAATAGTTAGTTTTTCATTGCACGAATTTTGTTCCTAGTTCATATTCTGTGAAAATGTCCAGTCACAATTCTTCAGTTACTAAACATTCGAATACATTATTTAATATAAACGTGTGCCTTTCTCTTTAAACGTTCATAGCTTTGTGAAAGTCATTGTTGTTTTTCTTACACTATTTTGATTCTACATAGAACTTAAGACTTGTATCAAAATAATATACGGATCTTTTACCATTGGAAAACACGCAGCTAATAAAAATATGTTGATAGAAACGTTAGAAGGATGGTGCATATAGCGGGACTGACAAATCCCTTAAATACCCGTCTGTCCACTTGCAATAGTTTAACTAACCAGCATAGCATAACGGAGCTGACGACACAAAACTCGGTAGACTATAAAGGTCTCTAGTAGTAAATACAATGGAATTGGACAAATTATTTTGCCAAGTTTTTATCATTCAGTTTTCAATGAAAATGGTTAAAGACACAAATATGTAGCTTTATTTATTTGAACTATACCATGCATGATACAGGCTGCTTACCACGAAATATAATAGTATTTCTCTTTTCCGTCACTGTTTCAAATGAAAAGACTCAGTGAGTGAAATGAATGAGCGTTTATATTAAATAAGCTGACAATGATGTTGAAGTTGATATGAATGTCTACTATTATTTTATTTTATTATTATTACTATGAATTTTGAAGCAGGAGTGAGCAAAAGGAAATATTGCATGCAAGTGACAAAATGTCAGGGAAATATTTCATCTTTTCAATAAGACGACCCGTAGCATCAGCAACATCCCTCCATGTTGGATTGGTACTCATTGCTGCTGGCTTTCTAGCAGGCCTAACCCATGGAATTCCCGTAGAAGTCCCAGATGAGTCGTCGTCAGTCTCCTCTACCACAGTCGCAAGCACCACCACGGTGAAAATTCTGATTCCACCTTCTTCAGGCAGCGGTGATGAGGAAGATTCTGATGATGATGATGCTATTATAAGTAAGTTTTATACACTCTCTTTTTCTACTAGACTTGTTTATCAAATTGATAGATCGGTTTGCAGACATTTTAAACCTTGTCCAATAAGCTGAAACGGTGAAAGCAGGGTATTCCTTTGGAACCATGAAGTCCTTTGATAAACGTTTTTGCAGTTGAAACATTTTCCCCAAGGAAAGTAGCATTACAACTGGACCCGTTAACTTGCTCATGAGTAAATAAGTTCACAGTACCATTAAATCTTCATTAGAAATGGAACATACTTTTTTACTTCTTTGATTAGTTTGAATTTGTGGTATGTAAGGTTTATTTCATTATGTGTAGTCTCTGCAAAGAAGGAGAGATGCATTTTTTGAGTTTAATAACATCCTTTTCTCAGTTCTTTCTACTACACTTCACAAATCATACAGGAAGTGATTACTACTTGGTATTTACCATTGGGAGTTTTTGTCCATTGTAGATTATAAATACTGGAAATCACAAAATGAAAATGAAAGTCACTGAAACAAAGAAATGACACGTTATTGTTTTGATAGACTTTGATAAAAGTGTACAACTTCAAGACTTCAAGCAACTATTATTATGGTGGAATAGAATTGAATGCATGTTTCACAGGTTAGTGGAAACAACTTCGCCACAAGACAGCCACTATCTATCACCTCACTTAACCATATAATGATAATATTTTCTTTTCACTTGCCGTTATAATGAATACCCCGATAAAACAGCCAACACCACTTTATTCATTTCGTAATCATCATATTATCATTTTCTCTTCTGCATCATGCCATGCAGAATGAATAATAAGCCAGGCAATGCGTACCTCCCCCCAACGTGTACTACCGCTGACATAATCATTTCATCAGACTACAAGTTTCTTTAAATCCTTTGAAGTTTCTCTTACTTTTTTTCTTTAAAAGCAGTGTACACGGATAGAATGTGTACATACTTAAAAGTTGCCAGAACACCAACGGACACACATGTAAGAGTTTTAATGCTAAGTATTTTTCACATCAAATAAGTGGGAGCGAGTGGTGAAAGTCGTGGTGGTAGTGTGCAAACACCATAATCAAAATGTGTAGTCTTAGTCTGTGTCATGCAGTGTTGTCCCCGTTTAGCTGTACCATCGTCAGCTTCTTTCATTTCTACATAATATAATAATAATAGGTATTCAACTTTGGGTTATCTCACTCAGTGTCTGCAGAGTCATAGTGAAGACACAAAGTTAAGTAAAACAACTATTTTCTCTCCGTTAACAGGGAGTACCGTTTAATAATGTTTGGTACTTGAATTACTTCTATAACATGACGCCCTGACTGCTTCTAGCTTCTCAAGCTACAAACATATTATGCAAAGCTCACACTTTTCTTCTTTTCGTAATAATAATCATAATAATAATAGAGTACCAGCACACGCAGACGACGATAGGTTTACGCCACTACCATCACTTTTTCTGGTCTTGTATATAAATTCAGCGTGTTTCGGATTTATTCATCCAAGCAAAAATAATAAGTTGTAATGTCTGGTTGTGTCTTGTCTCTTCTTAAGTAATTTCGGAATCTCTGAAATATTATTATGAATCATATAAAAGAATTCCAGCTTATATACCGGTGGACATGTCTCTGCTTTCTCAAATACAATAATGAATTCCCCTTTCCTCTCACTGCTTTTAGTTCTTCTTCTGTCTGCTCCCGCCTCACTGCAAACGAGGAAAGAGAGAGAAGAATTTTCATCTTAGTTTGTAAGTAAAAGCTCGACTTTTCACTATATTTATGGTTATGGTTATGAAGTGAATGCGTGTATATTCATTATACGGATACAGTCGTTTTAATAATCTAATGTGGCGGTGGCAGTGGCGGAGAGGAAACATTACATATGCTAAAATAGTGTAATATTCTTCACATTTAATGGTGGCATCCTCTAAATCTTAACCCGCCCTTCTGGATCTTCTTTTCTTTCCTTCAAGAATTACAAAGTTGAGTTTTCTTGTTCTTTTCTTTTTTCCTCTCTTTTAGCTTTTATCCGCTAAAACCCACTACAGACTTCCTTCGTTTGCACACATTTATTCGAGACAATATCATGTCTGTGAATGTAAGTTTACTAAAACCAAGCCATTTATTTTTTCTCCTCTTTGAAACGAGGATAAACATTTGAAAGAAGGGCAGATCCGTCACACAGAAAACAAGTTGACAGCTCAGTTTAATGCTCGGTTACTATCTTTCATCGAAGACTTTAGAGAGATAGATATGTCGTAAAATTGATGTGTTGAGTGCTACAGTTTTCATTTTCAGTGGAAGCAAAATTTAAAGCTGAAAAGAATTATTCAAACTTGTCAATATTTTATATGAAAAAATCTTTAATAATTTTTGGTGTTGGCCACTTCGACTTTATCCACAAGAGCTCTTTAACAACAAAGAAAAGAGTAGATGTACAATAAAGCTTTATATGAAGTTAACATTGGAGATCTGAACCTGGAGAATATTGATTCTTCATCTTCGAGTGGTTTCTTAAAAAGTCTCTTATTGAGGCTTACCTAAAGTTATGACTACAGGGTGAGTTATTGATGCGATTTCGGCTCACTTTCTATTGTTTCGTGGTATTTGTGGTGTTTTGAGTAGTTCGTTCTTTCAGACTCTGGCATGGCTTCGGTATACGTAAGTTGCTCCAGGCTCTGCTTTCCTTAATCAGTGGGCCACCAAAAAGAACGTGTGCGTTGTAACCAGTGACAAATTATTCTATCAATTTTACCAATTTTCCGAGCCATTTCACATATTAGGGAAAATGCTTGCGGGATCGTATTTCAAAATCTCATTTTTTTGTTCAGATGCAGATGATAAATATAAAGTGGAGAGAGAAAACTACTCAGAAATAGCTGACAGTAATGCACAGTGTGGTCAATGGTGGTGACAGGTTTTTCCCTTCCACGATATTCACTTCATTTCCCAAATCAGTTACATTTTTCTTATACCGAGACCATTACGTCAACATCACAAAAACTCTTGCTTTATTGAAAGAGTTTTGTGTGGAAGGGACCAAACTGTTTTCTAAGATGAAAGGTGTGATCGTTACGATGTAATACCACATGTGCTCCAAGATTGCTTCATGATGCATTCAGCATTCTATGCCTTGGGAAACCAAGTGACTGCACAATGTATGACTTCGATTTCGAATTTGTCATCGACTACATTCCTTTATTATATACACGATATATAAAAAATTGGTCTGTGCATAAGTACAAAATCAGTTGGGGCGGGGCAAAAATTCAATTGTTTAACTAAATTAAACAATTTTTATGCCATGAATTTTCTTGAAAACAAAATTAAATTAGGATGTAAAAAGTATTAATTTATATTTAATCAAATGATACCCTTTGTGATAATTCTGAATGTCTCTTGGTTTGTTTTTAAATTATGTGGTTTAGGCATAATATTTCCTAACTTTCAACTTTAGGAAAATCTTCATTGGATAAGAATTATATGTCATGCAATTACAAGAACAAGGAGTACAAGTAACGGTGAAACTAATTTTAAGAGGAAACAGAAAATTGCAAGGCATAGAAAGAAAAAAATTAATGGACTACTTCTACATTATTACAGCACGTAGAAAGTCAGAAAACTGTTTATTGATGACATTTCTCTACTAGGTGTGATATTTTGTAACATAACATATTGCTATCACTATATAATAAAACATTCTCTAAATAAAGATATCACGTTCGTGTTCATTGGCCGTGCAAGGTTCCAATAATGTACCAAAATTAATCAAGGAACTGTTATAAGAACGCGTAAACGTTGACAATCTCAATTTCTTAAATGCTTTCAACTTAAATGCTACTAACAGCCAGGTCAGTGAAATGCACGAATGCATAGAGCATTGCATGTTGCATTATACTCCTATCAAGACTCAGGACCGCCATGTCATTTATTTAGTTCGACATTCTCTGCCTGAAAGAGTTCTTACGAGCACAATGAGTTTTTTCCCCAGCATCTTTTTTACTCATCTACCGCACAGTGAACACTCGCCGTCATCAGCACTCCACTTCATGAAGCCTTGAATAAAAGTCTGGTAGAGGTAGAATGCCACGCCACCCCAGTGGAGAGGTGCGGTGGTAGGGAAGCCGGAAATGGCAGACCCACGCTTGAACTTAATAGTCAGGAAAAGGGCATTGAGTTCAGCTGTGACCAGGAGAAGACGAAATGGAGAAAAGTGAAATCAAAATAATATCATAGAATATCCACAATCAAAATCAAAATAACGACAAAGTGAAATAGCCCGTGCCTGTCGTAGTCGTCGACTGCAGATATGTAATACTTATTCGTCTACAATCCGTAAACGTAACATGTAGCTTTATAGTACGTGCTTAACTAACTAACTGGTTGTGCAGTCTCTCTATTTTCCTTCTTTGCTCCGACAATAATGCCACTTTTATGCTTTGCTTGCTTAACTTACCTTTTCTTCGCCGGAGAGAAAGCTGTGTACAGAGGAAGTACAAAAGGAGAAGAAACGAAGGAGAAAATAAATGGCGTAGCATAATATTCTCCTTTTTGGGAATATTATTTCCTCCTACCTTTCCTCTTCTACTTTCCCCGTCTTTCGCTTTGCATTATGGAATACTCAAGCTAGGCTCTGTCTAGTTTTTCATGCAGGAGAAAAGCCGTAAACATATTTTACAGGAGACGTCGACGACGACGACAACAGGAACAACAAAACGGTTACATACACTACACCCTCTTTTATTTTCTCTCTTTTATGCCTACCTTAAATGCATACTTTCATTGTAGTTTGTCGTCATTGTTGTTTTTTCACAGAAGAATGTTGTACTTTTTAGTAATCTGCAAGAACCATGATGAGAGAAACGTTCTGCATTTATTCTCCACCATTGTTATATTCTGTTGTTTGTAGGAGAAAGCAGAGTGAAAGAAATGAAGGTAACAGACGGTTTTAAGAACTTGGAATACTTGAATGAATACATTTCACTTCTTGAGAGAAAGAAAAAGAAACAATAGAAAAACATGACATGACATTTCAGCAAGTACTATTGCATTAATACGGCTCCTTTCCGAACGAGGAGAAGAGAACAAGCCGTCTCTGTCCTCTCGTTCCCGTTGCGCTCTCTTTTGTAGTTTTGTACCCTTCGTTTTCTTTTTTCACCCTTCTTCTTGCTTCATGTACTCCTCGCAGTCCCCACCGAAGCAAACATCAACGTCAACCCATTTGAGCACAATTTCCACTTTTTAGGCTCAATGTTCAATGCAATGCAATAAGCCGACTTTGCCTTTTCTAAAAAATTAAAGATTCGTCTCCAACTTCCAGATAGCAATGTTACTACTACTGAACTTTTACTTATGCTTGTTAGAGTAGAGACATAGAGCCCATTAACGGCAGCGGAGAGGAAAGTAGAAAAACATTTTTCCTCATGCTAAAATAATTTGTGCACAATTTGTTTCAACTCACTCCTACTTTCACTTGAAACTTTCGAGTTTGTAGATAGCATGGTCGAAACGCTTCAGTTTCGTATGGTATTACGGAAAAAATTCCTACATAGGGAGCAAATCAGTAAATCTAATATTTAGTTTCCTCACTTTTCACATATGTAAATATTTTAAACGACACAGGAAGCTAAACGACAGATGCTAGAGGAATTGATGACTTAATGCAATCTTTAATTGATGATGAATGCCGAATGGGTTTCGTCGGGTTTGGGTTTAGGTGTATGTTAGTTGTTCTCACGATATCATCCCTCCGTTTAGCTAGAATGGAGAACTATTACCTTGTATGTAGAAGAAGGTATTGCTACTTTGAATTCCCCCACATTGCAAACATCCTCATTTCCCTTATCTACTACTCTTCCTTCTCCTGTTTACCCTCCCCGGCCCCGGAGGGCTTTCGGGTAAGCTTTTTGCTTACAATTAATTATTGGACAATGTATTATCAGAGAGGGTAGCGTAATAAGAGATACTTTTAAGAGTTGACTTCTTGATTCAGAAATAATTGTCCAAAGAGAAAATCGGAAACAACTCTCTAAACGTTTTATTATATTCTGAATTAGTATGTAACAGGAAAAATTGCTTCCATTGTTTTCTTCATTTGGATTATGTATATAATATTTTTTAGAATGAAAATTATTTATTTTGCTTATTTCCCTTTTTCTACACAGTCGAGGGTGGAAATTCTAATTCTACCAACTCTTCAATTCCTGCTGAACCATTCGATCCCAGCGACTGTTTCCTGGAAAAACTCAAAGGCCCATGCAGAGCAATAATTGACATGTGGTACTTTAATGGTAACACAAAACAATGCGAACAGTTCCATTACTCTGGATGCGGAGGAAATGGAAATCGATTCAGCGATAAAACTGAATGCGAGAGGCGTTGCGGAAGAGATGCAATGAAAGACGTTGACCATGAAGCCATTGTTATTGAAGAAGGAGCTGAAAACAGTACCTGTCCAAAGTTTGATGGATGTGGTCCACTGAAATGTGCGGTGATAAAGGATGAAGTTACTGGTTGTCAGAAATGTGCATGTGCGGTTCCGGGAGAAAATGAGGATGAGAACAGCAACTTACCAGTTGGAAGCGTTTCGGGCACCCCTTCAGAAGATGAAGAAAAAATGAAAAGTGGTAATTTCTATTCTTATGTAAAGTTTCATTTTTATTTCATGCGATTGCAATCTTTCACTGGGTCGATTGGGTAAATATTTCAATAATTTATTATGTAATTGCAATTTAATACCAAAGATTGTTTTTACTTTGTAGAGAAGAAGCCAGAAGACATCTGTAGTCTGCCTGAAGTACGAGGTGACTGTCGTGCAATGGTAACGCGTTACCGATATGATTCGAAGAGCAAGAAGTGCATTATGTTCCATTTCGGAGGATGTAACAGCAACGGCAATAATTTTGTCAGCGAAGAAAAATGTTCAGAGTTCTGCAAAGGACAATAATTTAAATTGAAAACATTATCGATTTTATCTAAGGGAGGGACTGAACAAAAAACGACGCAATTCATCGGATGAATCAACTCTCGGGAAAACGTTCTCATTTATGGCTTCACATTAATTGAGTGACACTTTAAAGATCAATGAAGCTTAACTTCTTGGAATACTCTATACTTTAAGTATATTTATTCTCATGCTATGCTTACTTGTAAAGTTCTTTCTCGAACTCGAAGATGTTTATACAACCTAATGATCAATTGTCTAACACCACTCTCTTAACCATTTTACATGTTAATAAATAATTAAAGAGCACGATTTGGCATGATCGTTTCTTGCTTCAACGCCAAGATTACGTATTGACATATGATTTCATCTTTATTCAATTAACGACATTCTTGAAATTAAATTACATACATAAGAGTTTTTAATAATTGAAGAATCAAATATGTCACCTCACCTCTTTACGAAAAGAAATTTTGATGAATTGATAATATAATTACATAATAATTTTGATTCTTTAGACTAATACTAATCGACCAATTAGTCTTTGTGTACAAAAATGTTGAAGTTTCTTTGTATGACAATCTTTGACACGACATTTATTTAGTAGTACTACACTACTAAACTTTTGCAGCCGCATTGTGCCAGACAACAACTATCAGGCGTTGAACGCACAATTAGTATATTTTTATACTTAATATTCTTTGAAAATTATTAATTTAATGGAACAAAAATCACGACGATTTTCTTATAACGTTCGACAGTTGAAGCTTGGGTTGCGAGCAGAGGAATAATATTCCCTTCATCGTATTGTTACGAATAATTAAGTGTTTTATATTCGTTAAAATTATTTGACTTACTATTATCAAGGCAGAAGGCAGATTTGCTTAAATTTAATGTATGTATCGTCGTCACCAACCCACTATGTGTTACGTATATTTTTTTATATTTTACACCTTATTACTTTAGTACAGACGCCTACAACTTAAAGTTGATCAATCGTCAAATAAATGATGTTAATAGCAAATTATATAAAACATCCGTAAACTAATGCATACATAGTTATCTATAAATATTTAGTACAAAGAAATTGGAATCGAACAATTTTCGTCGACACGTGCCTACCCATGAACAAATTATTACAAACAGCAGAACGAAAGATTCTTATTTGTAGTACTATGGACCTATCGTGTTTGGCAAAATGGATCTGACGGATAAATAATAAGTTAGGTTATACGTGCGCAAACGCAACATTCTTGGTGTAGGCGTTATAAATGCAGAGTACAGTAAACTTAATATTCTCATATGTCCACTAATACTGCTTGCAAATTGCAGCGGCAGTGATAACCTAGAATCAGTACTTTTTACTCAATACGATAGAGTAATAAAATTATCAAATACAATGTTCCATTTTAGATTTTTACAGTAATTGGTACCTATTGATTGATAATTTTTTCAAGCATTTAATAACTCATACTACGTATAATAAAGACAGTAATATGATAATATGACTAAATGGTTGCGTGCAGTAGTTCAACATAATCCTACAGTTTCATTTGCTATAGTACGGAAATTAAATTGAGATAAAACGTTTCTATATTACCATCTCCCGACGGACGATACCTGAATTTTTGATATAGACAATTCCAGTATTTCAATGAAAAATTAACGGTAAACAGTCTACTGCAAGATTTGATAGTAGAAATGATGATAATAATAATAATAATAATAATGCTTTACAAGTGTTTCAATTTTCAAAACTTAATTAATTCAGTGCTACACTACTACTTTAAACTTGATTTGACAATTATCCCAAGAAAGGAAGAGAAAAAATACGAAATAACCAAACGAAATAAACTCGCGATTTACAAAAGGACAACAGTAAGAATAAGTTGATTTGGTTATAATATGCTATACTTAGGAGAAAAGTAGAGTAATGATAATATAATAATAATTATAATTATTATGCCACTTAACTATTGAGTTGAAGTTGTAAGCAGTAAAGTAAAATAATAACGTATCCACTAAAATGACAATAACGAGACGCGTATTCAATTCATACAGTCACATGCATTTGTTATTTCATTTCCCTTTGGGTTCACTCAACAATTTTGAAAATTCACTAAATAGCTATATTAACAATTTGTGATGTGTAGTGGTTGTATTACTTATTAAATAGTACAGTGACAGTAGTGTAGTGAGAACATTTCTTAAATGCGATTCAATCTTTTTAAACACTTGTGTTATAGCATTACATAATTATTACATAACAAAATCTAACAATTTTCTTCTTAACCTTAAACATGGTTTAAGACAAATAAGATGGTGCTGCCGCTTCGTATCTTTTTTGAATTTGGTCGTAGGTAAATTTAACGAACATGTCGTACTGTTCAGCGAGCTTCGTGCTTAAAACCTGATCATATAATTCTCTCAGACAGTCTTCCCGTTCTTTCATCATCCTCTCGCAAATTAAACCCACCTGACGAAAAGTAAAGAGCGGCTTGTCTTTATTGGTAAACGAACCAGAAGTCGGTGATCCGATTGACTCCAGGTGAAAGTCGTGTGCTGCTCCAGTGGTGCTTCCTGGACTGGGAGGACCACTTCCTCCACTGCTCATGTTTGAAGATTCCTTTTCCTCAGCATTGTATAACTGACGACGCCTATTCAGTCGTTTCATTTCTTCGCGGATGTGGGTAGAAATCTGCTCAGGGGTGAGGTTCGGAGTGACCGATGCAAACGGCGATGCTGCTTCCTCTCGAGCTGGCGTCAATCCACTGGAAGTCGATGGGGACGACACACCAGCATACCGTCGTCTCTTGGAGGGTCTGGAAGTGGGAGAGTGAAGGGGGTCCAGGTCCAAACTGCGTTTTAACGTAGCACACGCCATTCTCCTGGGTAGTCCAAACTTTTAACTTGATTCCTTTTTCGATCAATCAACCAAGGAAAATCTAAAATCAGAAACGTGATTAGATTAAAGGTGTTTAATAGTTTAATACAAACCTAGACGAATCTTTCAAATAAACTGCGTTTCGCCACAAATAATTACTAACAGATGATTTTTAAAATACTCTCATCTTTGAGGAAATGCAGAAGTGGAATTATTACGATTTTTTAATTAAAATAGTTACCTGCTGATTTTCTTTAAAACGGTAATTCCAGTTTGATTTTTGGCCTTTAATTGATAACGTTTCCTCCTATAAAGCAAGAAAACAGTTGTAGTTCTACTAATTCTCCAGCTAGAGTAATAATATGATGATAAGATGAAAAAATGGTTCGTCCTTCTTACACACCACGACGACCGACAACAGAAAATACACACAATGGTATTAAAAAGCACTAAAGCAGCAGTAGTCCACAACAGTAACAGTACTGCGTTCTACGTTGCTTTGATTCAATTTCACCTTTTCTTCAAATTCACTTCTGCTCTGCTGCCTGTTGTGCCTGACTGTATTTTGTAAGATTGTAGGGTAGGGTAGGACAGGAGTCCTGTCACAGGACTAGGAAGGAGTATTTTAAAACAACGAAGCGAAGGAGCACACAAGCACATTACACTACATAGATATACTTTTGTTTGTCCTGTATGTACTGTACCTGTATGTACGCGTACGTACTGAACTAAACTTGAAGAACTATTGTTTCTGTGGTGAAGTTATGTATAATACACTTCTACAGATAGGTCTGGAGGGACTGTTCATAAATTATGTAACCAGAAAACCGGGCCCGCCCTAAAATCATTTTTAACTCCACCCCACCCTCTAAAATGACGAAAATTGAAAAACCTGGCTAAGATAGAGACAGTTGTTGAATTAGTTTTTGGAAATAATGAAATGAAGCAGTTAATATAATAATATTTTTATTGACACTTCACGGGGTGCAATGACCAGTAACAAATTAAAATTCAAATGACACTGATTAAAAAAGGATTTAAATTAATTAAATTAAATCAGCACTGTAGAGTGTAGAGATCACAGAATGTAGTAAATTTCCTCCATGGAGGATACGCAGCGCAGTTAATTATACGAGCCGAGCTAAATAAACTGTCCGGCTAGGTGTGCAGAGCAGATGCACAGCCCAAAATTAGGCTTCCTTAAAAAAAATTAAAATGACGTCAGATTTTGGCTACCAACAACCCATCGACATTTTTCCCTAAAGACCCACCCATCTAAGATATTACATAATTCATGGACCGCACCTAGAGGTGCTGCTGCTGCATGTTGCTATGTTATCACTTATCATATCATATCAGTAGTAGTATAGTATAGTAAGTGGTAGTGTTAAGTTAATACAAACGAAAACTTTTATCCGTTGAAAAAGTTGAAATATCGCATCGTACCACACAGTAGTACTACTGGCTGGCTGTGTGCTTTGCTTTCAACTTTATCTTTAACCTAACCATATAAAACATTGAACTCACTTACGATTAGTTCAACCAATACCAATTGCCAAATCCCATCCCATGTCCCATGCATGCCAGTACAGAAAAGTACATACATACATACACTTACGTTTTACGTAGCAATAGCAGTACCGTAAATAAATTACAAAATACGTCGCGTCGTCGTCTTCTTCTGACTACTTCTGAGTAGTTCTTGAGAAGAAGACTCTTTTTGCAATGATTAAGGTTGTTCGAAAAAACAAAAAAAAAA
>VYYJ01000542.1:0-53645 GCA_021029165.1 Cyphoderus albinus
CAGTGTCAGCATCTCCTCTTCCCTCTTCATTCCTCATGCTCGCTTCCAAACTATCTGACGAAATGTTTTCAAAATCGCCATCATCATGATCATCATGTGAATTTTGACTGTCAGACATTTTCTGTTTAAAAATATAAAAAACAGCTTTACTGTATTACAATTATTACATCAATTTAGTCATATACATACATCATACGAATCCGAAAGAAGACGATGACAATAAATTAATAAATTACTTTTCAGGTATAGCTGTACAAACCTGAATGTTCTTATGGATGGGCTGTTAATCTGGCCAGGTAAATTAACGAAAATCAGTTCAGTAACTGAACTTCAACTTCAGTTGGGGGGAAACTTTTCACACTGCGAAATTCACAGGATTTCGGAACGTCAAAGTGAATGGAGGTTCCTGCAATGTAAAAAACGAAAACAGATTTAGAGAATCTCTCACGTCCGGTGAGACATGAGAAGGAAGGTTCCACACTTTAAGTAAATGTGAATGACTTGGCGACAAAAGTAAATTGCAAGCTCAATCATGAAGTTTCACGTCCCATTTTAGATCATTTTACTAACCTGTGAACTGTTGACTGTGTGACTGTGTACCCGGTATCACCTAGTAAATCTCTTTTCTTTTCTACTTTCTACACAACTCGACACTTTCACTAAAAAACTATTTTACTAATTAATTTACAGTAGAGATGAGCGATTTTTATCGCAGAGTGGCTGGTATAATATAATTTGTTTACGTAAGCACTGAAAAATATACTTAATGTTAATATTTGACTATATAAAATATCTAAATATCGTTTCTTAAAGTTAATTAGTAGAGAGTAGACGATTAGAGAGACAGAAGTAAAGTAAAGTTTCTTCGTATGTAATCAAAATCTGTATTTTGAATTATCAGTGCATTTTGTATTGAACTTTGGTTGTAAACATTGGGCAATCCACAGCAGGGTCACACACGCTCACTTTTCTTTCAGTGCCAGAAAATGTGCGCATAGAAAAGTGCAGTGTTCTGCAATTGCTGCAATTTTTATGATTGCGGAAGACCACCCAGTTGCACAATCACTGCCAATCTCATTCTATCGAAGGACAGGACACCTTTACAATGTAAAGTTTACATCATCATCACACCTTTATCATCTGCTCTGCTGTCTGCTGTAGTATTATGTGCTTTATGCTTATGCTCCATTCAGCTCTCATCAGCCGAGCCGAATGCATTTCTCATCATACATCATAGAAGTGCATGAATGAAATGAAAAGGCAAAAAATAGTTTCGAGAACTCTATGGACTGTTCTACCTTGTACGTGAGTTTGTTTCCCAAGAAAACGTTTTGAATCGTGAGAGTGAGCGAACAAATTCTAGGGGCACTATGAATGTGAGGAGTTAGATAAACTTACTTCTGCTGCAGAAGTTCTAGTTCTGCATACCACAAACCACAACACAAATAAACAACAAAGCTTTACGTCACGTGACACGAGGCGACATATTTTATTTGATTTTGAAGATTTTAATTAATTGAAGAAAAATCTTCCAAATCAAATCATTATTTTATTTTGCAAACTTAATTTTAACAATGTTACAAAAATAACGTACAACTGTATATTGGGAGCTCTAAGCACCTATATGTTCAAGATAATCCTGTCTGTTTAAAATATTTATAACGTTAGATGCGTTTAGAAAATGAAAATAAATTACAACTTTTATGATGATACTACAATCAATGAACGAATGATAACTGACTCAAATGTTGATCGACAAACCGCAGTTAATAAAAGGTTCATTCTCATTGCAATACACTTCTTCGAAGTTGTCCGTGTTTTCATAAGATTCAAACGGGGCAAATTGCATTTTACAGAAACTCTTCATCGTATTTTCCATTCCAACGAAAGCAGCTCAACTTGAGCTGACTAAACTAAAACTAATCTAAATCAAGCTAGAAGCTTTAACCAAGTTTTAATGTTCCAAATGTACCAAAATATATTTTTCAGTGGTATTATGAGAGACAGTTGTGTTATTTGCGAAATAAAGAATGAGCCACAGTAGTCATTTTATAATAAAAGCCATTATATCTGATCTGAAGATGAGATGAGAATCATGAATTTTTAACTAAATCTTCTAAGAAAGTCACGCTATTTCACTTTAAAATGTATCAGAGATAAACTGGGTCGGGTCACGTCATTCTTTGCTTTGCCTGCCTCGAAAGAATCCTGCAGCTGAGAAATGACACATACATAGAATGCGGGGCTCAATTTGTTTCGCTTCATGCCTGCATCGTAATATGACAAAAACTGCTCCATGTCATATTTTTAAATATTTAATAAACTTAAATTCGCAAAAAATGCATTAAGATATTTCTTTAAATGTACCATCCAGCAAGGATTTCTACTGTCGTATTTTTCTTTTGATGTTAGCTGTTACATTTAACGTATTAAACTGCGCTTCTTTGCGATTTTCATTTTTACCCAGATTCGAGCATAACGGTAATGATGGAAATGAGAAAAGTAGCGCACGACATTTATTTTGCGCACATTTACTTTTGCGACTTTTGTGTAGAGCAAGCAGTGAGTGATAAGGAGTCAGTCAAGTCAACATTCAGAGAGGATGAAGACGAAAGTAGTTTACAGGAAAGGGAAAAGGGCTTTTCATTTATAAAGAAATACACATTTATGGATGCAAAGTGATATTTGCGGGTTTTGAAACAAATGAAAATGATTTCACTAAAATGGTACATATTTCACTTTTCGTATTAAAACATCCAACAAGCCCCTGCTCCGAAGATTTGCAACACACAAGAGCGGAGCGATAACTGTAGCAGAGGCAGCAGCTTGTCTCAGAGAACGACCCTTTTCCGTTTTGTTGCCTTCAAGCTTGTCTCTTCCTATTTTCTCTATGTGATGATGATGGGCCAGACATTATTGTGCTCTTAACTCTTACCCGTTTTTTTACTCAGAGTCGGAGTGAGACTGCGAGAGAGAGCCGAGTGTGTGATAAAAATATATAAAAGGATTCGTCGAGAAAGAGAAACAGTTCACTTGCAACCTCACTCCGTTCTGGTGGGTCTGCCTTGATGCATGTGATGAGAGATGCTTTCGAACAAAGCTTCTCAACACTAACTTAACGTGCATAACGGACGCCAGTAACAACTTCGCAGCAGTACAGAAACGAAGGAAACATTGACTGAAAAAAGAAAGGAAGAAACTAACTCTTGTCACAAAAATCTCTCTCTTTCCTCCTATTTTTCTTTACACCCAACTTCCCATTCTTGGAAGCCAATACAAGACAAGGAAGAGCAGCAAGAGCAGCAGTAGCAAAGCAAGTAGCAAAACTGATTCACTGCTACAATTTCATACACTGCTTTTCACATTTTCCCTAGTTTCCTTCCTCCTTTCTTGGTTTACTCGTCCACAAACAGAAACGGCCCTGATAAAAGAAGGAACACACACAGAGAGCTTAGCTACTGCTGAAAATGCTCGTTCCTTTGGTGGAAGGATAGGAGAAGATGTACACGAAAGACTCGCACTCATAGACAGGGCAGCAGAAGAGAATCAGAGTGAGAGAAGGAGATCCCTCCTTGTCGTTGATTCCTTAACCCCAGCCAAAACTTGTTCGAGAGTTTAGTCTGAAACGAGTGTGTTGGATGAGCACACAGCTTGAGAAGGAGCTCTCTCGTTACCATTTTTTGACGTTGCTGCCTCTTTCCCATTTCCAAGTGGTGAATGGAATGGAACCATTTCACCGGTTGTTTACTCGCTGCTCTTGTTTTCACCGGGCCAGGCAATCTCAATGCTATCCATGTTGACTTTGTTTTGTGGGAGAAGCGACAAATCGCAAGTTTCAAGGAAAAAAAGTAATTCCACAATTTTTCACAACGCCCCACTAAGAATTCAGAAGAAATGTCATCGTCATGTTGTGCAAATCATCGGATCAGAATTAATTTAAAATAAGTTCCAAAAAAATTGTTTACTACGTACCTACATTCTTAGAGTGGCCCAAAAGGTGTCATAATAAAAATCAACGACAGGACCATTTCGAGCATGCGAAACATCTCAGAATAAATTGGAGGGACAAAGATGTGAAATTGAACAGTACTCCTTTTTGCTCTTATCCACAACATTTTCTTATCTCCAGAGAGAAGTTGAAACGTGTCGTGAGTTTAAAAAATAATACCAGTGTCAACCAAGAAGAAAGGGAAAGACAGACGGGGAAAAGGAAAAACAAGAAAAGCACAATATGTGCACTGTCATGTACCACTTTTCCCGACGTGTTCAACAATAAAACGAAAAAAGGACAACAAAGCTAAAACTGTGTGTGCATAGGTACTCAAGAAAATCGCAAGTGTACGTCATCTCGGTCTAAAATATTTCCCTGTGTGAAACTAACATTAGCATACGATTGATATCATTTGATGCACGCGAGAAGCAGTTTCCTTTCTTTGTGCGGTTGGTGTGCTCACAATTTGCAGGAGATTCATCTTCCCGGTTACAGCCATTCATGACCACATAACGTCATGTTGAAGTAACGCCCTTGCCTTCTCGTGAATTGTGGTAGTGGCAACATCACACACATCCTTCCTCATTTTTAAGCTTTAAATTTATGAAATGTGAAAAACACATGTGATAAATAAAAAAGTTACAGAGAGAGAAAGCATTAAATGAAATTTCAGAAAGATGTGTGTGCAGGCAAGGGACACTGTACCTTCTTCACTTAACCGTAGGCTAACCGCAATAATGGGGTGATATGAAGGGAGTGAAATCGAAAAATGAAATACTGCGAAAAAAGTTTGTGCGAATAGAATACAAATGGTGAGTCGCCTCTTCCTTCCTCCTCTTCCAATGCCATTTTTTCGTTTATTTGAGAATCCCACGTGGATGGCTATGATAAAACTACAAATTTTCTCTGAGTCGTTTCCGCTTTCTTCTTGGAAAATAAAATAGCATATTATGCATTTGGTAGATGCCAGTGCAAACGCATAACTCAAAGTAAAAAAACACAGTGAGCAGACGAGCAGAGCACTGAGCACAAGCCTAAATATTCAACTTTGACAGGTTATCGACGCGTAAGTTGTTATATCCATTTATGATTTACGCGAAGCTGTTGTTTGGCGAGAGATGTGGATAATGGAGGGACGAGGACTGCATCACAACAAGAAAGGTTGACTTGGCTTGGGAAGGGAAACGGAGTTTTAAAATGCCCTTGCTTGTTGTGATGATGTTCGTTTTATCTTGCATCACGGCAAAGTTCTCATTCGCTTTCCCCACACTCGTCAGAAACACAACGAAACGATCCCATTGCGCAGAAATCTCTCGCATCTTGTCATAAGTTTTTGTTTAGACTTCGTGTGCGGTTTGCAGGAAAATTTTACCGCCGCATTATTATCATTCCGCGGCACAAATAAAGTCATTCTAGTTTTCTTTTATAATCCTAAACTACGCCCGGCTGCCTTCACTCACTCTTTCTGTTTGTTCTGATTTCTGAAGCACAACTTTTGTTTTTAGTTGCGTTGGTCATAGTCATAGTAGTCAGGTTTATGATTACTTAAAAAAGTGGCGTTGGCGTTTCTAGAGTATGTAGATTGTAGATGTTCTCCATTCAGATTCAGACATTGACCTGGTAAACTGAAACATGCTCTTGTCGTAAACTCGTGAAACGTGTGCAGCGAATAGTTTCCAGCTGTTCCGAACGACTCCCGGAGTTATTAGTCATGAACCGAACCCGTTTTACGTAAGTGTCTGTCCTCAGGAACCTTTTGCTTGATTTTAAAAACCTGTGATGTTCAAAAACGGGAAATCGATTTATTGAAAGAGTGAAAAATAGTAAAAATCGTACAAACGTCAGTATTACGCTGTCGCGTCGTGTCTGTTTCAGACAGACAAAGAAGTTGACGAAATTGAAAAGTGTGCATGTTTTCTCTTTCTCCTCGACCGATTTTTTAAACTTAGAAAGACGAAATATTTTGCCAAACAAAGACCTAGAAAAGTGTAAAAGTTTTCGAGACAAGGGAGAGTTACAAGTTGAAACAAGATAGAGATCGAGCATTAAAGGAGAAAATGAAAAACCACGTTGCACATTGAGTTCCACTCTCTCACTCCCCAGT
This sequence comes from Cyphoderus albinus, assembly GCA_021029165.1. NCBI lineage: Eukaryota > Metazoa > Arthropoda > Collembola > Entomobryomorpha > Paronellidae > Cyphoderus > Cyphoderus albinus. The sequence continues at coordinate 6,096 of VYYJ01000542.1, forward strand.
TGTAAATAATCCTTTTGTGCTACTTGTGTAACAACTTTATAAGAGAAATAGAAAAAAGCTGCTTTGACAGTGAAGTAGAAGAGAAAGTAATGTAAGAAAAGAAGAATCAAGCTGGCCACGTTACTTGTCTTGTCGTTCGTTGTTGTCCCAGCTTCTTTCTGTTATGTTGTTAGGCTTTATACTCGAGACATGTGCTTGGCATTTCCACGCTGATCTTGTAAGTTACAACACAGCTTCCTCCTCACCACCACCATTTTCTTGTGTGTAGAAGCCCTGAGCCCCAAAATTGCACATGGAAAGAGAGTGGAGAAAATAGCCGCTATACTTATTTTTTCCACTCTCTACAATGTATTTTAATACTGTTTGTCTATTATTAGGTTTTCTCTCTTTCCTACTGGAAAATGGAAACTGTCATTGCCAGCAACTTCTTAGCTTCCTTCTTTCAGGTTCTTGAACTCAAGTTCATGCCACGCTATCCCTGTTGAGTTGAAAGAGAATGAAAGGGACTGTTTCTTTGAGTGATAAGATAAGCTCCATTCCAGTAACTAACGTTGCATTGCTCGTCTCGTGTGGTGCGTCTTTTTTTTTGATCCAATGATATATGTGGCAACAATACCGTACCCGATCATCTGCAATATATCATGATAATATACTTTTAACATATATTGGCTTTATCAGTGACGCGCAAAGCTAACCAGATCAGAGATCACTCGGTCTGTAATCATTGTTACACAGGAAATAAGAAAATCTTTTAGAAAGTCTTCCACGGACGAGAAAGTCGCAATGGTCACATTATTGATCATGATCAAAATTCCACGTGTAGGTAGGTTCAGGTCACCAACAACGAACGTTACTCCGGAATTTCTTTTCGAAAAAGAGACCTCAGCATCCACATGATCATTAAGCAAAAATGGGAAAACATAGTTTCCTTTTTTAACATATCAAACTGTCTTCCAATACTTTTTAACTTTCTCCGTTTCATTAGCAGTTAACAGTTACCACAAAACGTGACTTTAATTATTTTGATTTCTTCTGAACAGGGTATTCCTGTGAATGACATCTGGAATCGAAAAAACTTCAAGGAAACGAGGTGACATTGATCCGAAGACAAAAATCATCTGGAGCGTGTACCTTACCTTAGGTAACTAAAGCTCTTCAGAAAGTGTGGTTGAAAAGTAAGTTTCTTGAAAATTGAACATACTCGAACTACGTCTATTTATCTATCTATCTACTTAAGTGAAGAGGAATCAGAAAGTGAGTGACTGAAAATAAGTGGCCAAATGTGGGCCAAATATTGAACTGTGCAACACTAGTGTGGAGTTGTGTTGAGAGAGCAAACTACAAGAGGTTTTCTACTATTCCTCCAGTGAATTTCTAGACGTTGATCAAAAACGGCAAAAAACTACAATTTTCTTCCTCTTTCTCTCGTTTCTTGTCGTGAATGCGGTTCTTTATCAATTCATACAAGTACAATACTATAGTCAGTGTTATCATCAAAAATGGTGAAAATGCTTTTAAAAGACTACAGCGTTACATGAAAACGTGATGATGATGTATTGTGCGTCTATCTTGTGAGAAGTGGAGTTGGAGTTGCATTCAGGACACATGTTGAGAATGACATGACATATGAATCAGAGAGAACTAAAGTACGAAGAAAATGCTTATGTCGCAAGCAAGCAACCCGCCGCAAAGCTCAAACAAACGCATTTAAGTAGGAAGAAAGACTAAAAACCTGGAGAGAAATATCTCCTCAGAATTCTGCTCCATTCTTGATATTGCTGCGAGTGTCACTTTTTGAGGTGGATTTTCGTCTGCTTTTCCCTGGTACTTGTTGGAAAGACAAGAATACGTTAAAAGAATTCATATGTATAAGATTCTCTCATTTTTTGTCATCACAAAATAGATTTTGATTTGATATAGGAAATATACATACATCTGGACGTCTATGAAGGTAGTATTTATAGGATGTAGGACGTAAGGGCAAAAGTAGCAAAAATGCTGCATTTTTTGTCAAAGGACAAGCATAATATAGTGAAGCAAGTCAGCATTTTCTCCCACTTTTTTCTCTCTTGTACTTAAATGCAATAGGCATAAACTTACAGAGAAAAGGAGGACAGTCAACAGTGCAGTGGAAGGAGGAGAAGCGTATCTTGGGAAGTTATAGAGAGCCATGTCAATTTTTATGTTTTAGCTAGAAGCAGAAGTGAAAGTGTGCATAATAATATGAAGGAAAGCAGTTACGTATACATAGTAAACATATGCCTAGTCGTGAGTTGCTGTAAGGAAGATTTTCCAAGTTTTCAATTCTCAATAGATCAAATACATACGTGAGTGAAGTGATTTTTTTGAATTGATTTTCGCCCTTCAGGGACTTTGATCAAAATGCCGCTCTAGTTTCATCGCTTCACTTTTTGCTCTTGTGCATTCTTCCCAAACCAGGTTCCTGTGTCTTCTCTGGTGGCACAGTGCACGAACTCATTCCGTGTCTTTGAAAGTGAAATATTGAATGAATAAGTGAATGAAAACACACCTTGCTCCAATCTGCTATTAGTTTTTAAAAACGACATCAAGATCATGACTTGTTAGGCTTACAGAATATAGACGAATAGAACGGACCACTTTCAGCTCCAATTTTTATACACGAAGGGTTTGCGGTGGGAATTTTTCTCCAGGATGTTTTCTCTTCATGTGTACACACTGTGTGGATTGAATTTATAACGATTTTTACTCACACAGCCTCTTGAACCGGTCAATATCAGAATCATAAAGTACACTGTGGGTTAATATTATGATTTTGCCAAGAGGGGAAAATATCTGGGGTATGATATGATATGGAGAAAGTGAACGAATTCCTTACAAGAGAGCGCAGTCGCCCGAAAGAACCGTAATGTATTTCAATTATATACTCTTTATTTAGGTGAACTAGTGTAAAACTTAAAGACCTCGAGTAAGATGCCACGATATGTGGAATCAATCTATAACGATATTGGTGACGTTAATTTCGCAACTCGTCATGATGGTGAGCTAGCTGATACCACGGCTGGCGCTACGTAAGACCTCAGCAGCAGGTCGCATTGACTCATTCGAAGAAATCTTGTATCAAAAGAAACGTTCTGTAGATTCCCCACTTCTACTCAAACCTCAAGACTTTCTCTATTGATGGAAATGGAGGCTTTATTCAGAATCTTGGGAGTTTTGCTCCTGATGTTTGCTGTTGGGACCGAAGCTGCTACTGCCGGGGCGCGGAATCCTGAACAAGGTAAGATGAAATTTTAAGTACTTTCATTAAAGCTTTTTATTTTTAAGTAAACAAAAACAAACTTGACATTCCATTCCATTCAGAAATATGAGAGCAAAATGATGTTAATGCCAATATATATGATATGAATGAATGAATAAACGAAAACGAATACATTCATTTCAAATTTAAGTATAATTTTATCTAATTAGCATATCAGTCTTTTATTCTCGATATTTAAGTAATTAGGATCATGAATGCTGATCAAACAAAAAATAAAAATAAACTCAGGATGGCTTCTCCAACCAGAGCTTTTTCACTTCCGCTTCACTCAAAAAAGGTATCATCCGAATTTTTTCATGGAACGGTACTTCAACCTCCATATCGACGCACACTTTTATCATGGCGATCCTAAACAAGTCCTCGTTATGATGCACGAGTAGAAGAAGCCAGTTCTCGATATTCTCTTGTTGATACTCTGTGCAAGCGAGACACTTTCCATTTAGTGCGGCCAATGCTCGAGCTGCAAGAGAGAGAAAATTGAGTTTACAGTGTTATACCAGAAGCCAGACATTTCTTTTATGGTTACGCTACTTACGTTTTAACCATTTTCCAACAAAGTCACAAGGTCCTTCAAAAAATACACACTTCATTAAAAAATTCATGTAATTTCTTCTTGTAAAGGCGGCTACAATGTTTATATTATCAATTAAAGGGACCAACTCAAGTCGATACTGCGGTCCCTTCAGCCTAAACTCTTCTTTTGGCACCACTTTGCTTCTGCCCACTTTCATCAGCAGCACCAACGAAAAGAAAATTGTGAAAATTGAACATGGCTTCAGATGTGTCATTTTGTATCTGTCTGTCTTGTAGTGTTCAGTAACTAGAATAAAACACGGGTGTATGTAACAGCGTGGGGATTTCCATCCATAAACATTTCAGATGATATTAAAGTCGTTGATTTGTTAGTTGTCTGCTTAGACGTTATGGCTGTTGTCGAATCTAAAGTTCGCACATTCGTACCATCGAGGAAAAAATAGCGTTTGCAGGTCTGGGTTTGCAAAATGGCAAAAAAATCGCTTGGAGAAAAAATTGAGAAATTTCGACTTTGCTTCACCGGGAAATTCTTGACCACTTCGCGGTTAATAGGCTTTAGATTGCAATTACACAAACTGAAGATTACAGCTCACATTTCAGAGCGATGAAATGTGCAATTAAACAATATGCACGGCTAATCACAATTTAATGACCGCAATCTTTCATGTATTTCAAATAAACCGATGTCCTACGGTGAAGGCTTCCTGTACTGCAAAAGATGGTTTCCTGCAGTCAGTCTTAGAAATAAGCGAGTAAGTGGCTGAGGAGCACCATGGGAGTAGTAAAGCAAACTGGCAATAATGGCTTGACTTACAACTTCCCACTTATAAACTCGCAATTCATCTCAGACATTGCTCCTTCCAAGGAAAGGTCTTTCACTTTTCAAAATCCTCTCAGCTCAGTGTGAAGCACAGCACAAAGCTTTAATTTCTACTCGTGTCGGATTGTGATACTAAAAATGCACTGTACAATTTTTTTCTCGATTTTGTACACTCACAGCATCGAAGAAGGAAAAGGTGATAAACCTAAAGTTAATAGCGAAGCCAGAAACCCACAACAGCACTCCTGAGGGCTGCTGCTAACCAACTGAATGCCTACCCCATCTAAACATCGGTTAAACTTAATTTTATGATTCTACCATTTTCCCTTTTGTATCTCCAATCTGAGATGGAGATGGGATTTTAGATGTATTGACTATGAGTTGAAAATAGAGGCTTGGCTGGAACTACGTAAAAGATTAGGCATTTATTTGTTGACAGTGGAATTTATTTTCTGTACAAGTTCATGAACTGTCGACAATCTGATGGCTTCTTTATACGATACCTGACTGAAGTTAAGTACAATGAGGGTGAGAGGAGCATAAAAGATGCGAACGAATAAGCTTGTAAATAGGTAATGTAATCATAAATCCATTCGATGTGCTTTACGACAGACGTGAGCAACAGACGCACAAATATCCGCCTGTATTCGATCAACTCCATTCTTTGTTCGTCTTACGAGTTTTATGAAACGTTACCTGCGAAGCTCTTCCTAGTATCGGTTAGGGTTCGGGTGTAACCCGTATTAAGTATTCTGGTTTACCATATATATCAAAGTGTTATTTAATTGTCCAGGAAGATTTTCGTTTCAACATTCCGAATTTACATCGTTTGTGGTAAACTTTATTATTGCTTCATGCATGAAATAACAAAGGTAGACCGAAATGAGTTTGCATGGTTGTAACAATTTGGTTGGATTTATTTTCTTTGCATAATATTACGTTGATTGCGCGTGACTACATACGAATTTTTGGAATATCAGTAGACCCAAGATGGATGGATATATGCTACTATAAAATGTATTTATTTTATTGTATAAACAACAATGAAAAACAAAAAATGTCAATGTTGGTCTTAGCCTTACATCTACAAAACTTTGATGTATAGGCATTAATTAAACTAAAATATTTAAACAATAAATAAGTGGTACTAGGCATCTACACTAACTGTCAGGTTGTCTAAGAACGTGCATATAATGAAGGTTCTGATATGTTTGTATATATAAATACATGTAAAAGACAATAAAGATTTTTTGCAAGTCATAGTCACCACATTCATCAGACACATTTGTCTGCTGCCTAGCTAGCTTAGTTTGCACATGAATGAGTACAATGACCAAAATAGAGAATCGTTCCTTGTAGCACAGTAAGGGCCAACCTGAAAAGGTTTGGATAATTCATGAATTTTTTGCAGCTAATTAAATATTGAATTTAGTTTGCTGGTTTGACTGTTTGCTTAGCTAAACGAATACGCGACGAGATCGCTGATAAAGATGTTTTAAAGCCTTGTCTTTTTCTCTGTGTGCTTTACTGAAAAGTATTTATCAAACAATGGGAAATCAACAAGTGTTCGATTATTGCTTCTGAATATCAATCACAACCTTGGAATGTCATTCGAAACCCAAGTAGAGTTACTCAGGTCATCTGCGACTTCTTCGACATTGTGCTTAGGCTTAACACTTTACAACCATCAACATCAATTATTGTTTATTTCTGTACATTCGAAGAATTATTTCGTCTTTATTTGATTTGGTATCAATTATGAAATCATGAAGGCATGATAAAAACACTTTAGCCTATACACTATTACCGTGATTTGCATATGCTCATGGAAATTAAGTATAAAATGTACATAGGTAGATTTGAGAGGGACATATCACAAAGCGCGTCGATTTGTCTCTGACTGAGTTTAAATACTGAATTGATTGAAGACGCAAGAAAGGAGACCTGTTGAGAATAACAAGCAAATTATATAAAAGTTCCTCCTGAAGGTCATGATCTCACCTCACCTCTCTATCCACATCACCTGCCCGCATGCATCCAAACAATCACCAATTAGTCATGAAAGCAGTAAGCATAAGTTTACGAGCTAAACTAAAAATACAAAGCACCAGCTATTATCAAGTATCATATTGTAAGCATTAAAAAGAACTTCGCACTTACACAAAACAGTTTCATAATTTAAATGAAACTGTTCTCGAAAAAAGTTATCACGTCATCAGACTGACAAGTTTGACTTTGCTTTGTGAAGCATCCAAAAATAAATTAAGCACAAGTTGTATTATATAAACAGCACAAACAAAAAGTTCGTTGTGGAGTTTGAAGTAATGTAAAAAAGGCAGTTGGATTAACGCATTCAACTCCTCAGAGTAAAAAATTAAATGGAAATGAGGGATCTGTCAGTTAAAGCTCCTCACTTTGTCATACTGAGCGCGCCACTTGGTTGACAATGAAGAATTGACAAAAAAGTATCATTTGGAATATTTGTTGGTTAAAAAACTATACCACTTTTCAGCTTCCAAACCGAGAAAGAAACTGGCAAAAAATGGTTGGAGTTTGAGTTTAAGCGGATGTGAAATGCACCTCTTGTCACCGCTCCCACTCTTTCGCTCCATGTACATTTTTAATAATAAAAAAACTTTCTCGTTTTTTTGCACAAAACTTCCGTAAACTAACTATTTAGTTCAGCATCCTGCCATGTGTTCATGCAAAAAACTTGCTGTATACTAAGAAAAAGTCTTAAAATAATTTACATATTATGATTTATTTTGAGCAAGACTGCGAAACCCTGTGTCTATATAAAACGTATTTCTACTTCTGTGTTCTGTTCCTTCCCCAACTTCCAATCAGACCATTGCGTAACAAAAGGGAACCGCTGGAATGGAGAAGCATGGTAATGATAAATGTAGGAGAGAGCGGGTCCCAGTTCCAATGACAGTTCATAAGTTCTGTCATACATACATTAAACAACTACAGTTATACCTATGAGTTATAGCAATTTTCTTTAGAGTTGGAGCGAGTTGTGGAAAACTTCTCGTGCAAGCAGAAGAGTTTTTCTTTTCTCACAGAGTCTAGTCAACCAATAAAAGCTGCAAGTGTAAACCTTAGCGTCCAACATATAGAAAAAGATAGAATAATTTTAATGGCAAACACTGGGAGACATTCTGAAAGTTTTGTCTACGGTTAGAATGAAATGTAACAACATAAGTAAATACCCTCTGTCCCATGAAGCATCAATGAGTTTTGTGTTAAAAATGAGACAAATCATTTTCTTTTGATTCATTCAAAACGTCGGAGTAATTGTTTTTGACTCAGATTTCATTTCCACTATAAACTATAAAAGGGTATATTGTTTTTGACCTGCTGCTTCAATGCTTGCCTCTCAAAGGAATAGGAAACTCTCGGAGAAATATGCTATAAGTAGCATGAAATTGAATCGAAATTCGTAGAAGTGAACACATTTTTTGTTCACAGGATAGAATTATTAAAGCACCAGTGATTTTTAAAGTGTTGTAAAAGCTTGTATTAAAAAGATACAATCAGCATTCCTGTGCCAATTTACATTTTTATTTTTATCTTTCCTCCCACGTTCCTGTTGTCTGCTTCACAGTTATTCAGTGTGACATGCTTTATATTAGTTAGTTTCAAGTTGAATTGTTACTTTGCTACCTTTTTGGTGAGTGTTTAAAAAAATGCAGGATTCCGCTTTTAGGTTCTACTGAAGATGTTCATCATTTATCAACGACATTAATTCTAAAAATTGACTATTTATGAATATACAGCAAGGAAGTGAAAACAAGCCAAAACGCTGACGTTATGTTATTAATTTACATGGCAGACAGTAAGGTTAGTTTTTGCAATTTTGTGAAGACTTAAGACTTGACCTGTTTATCTATAAACTTGTATTCAAAAACTAAATAAGGTTTAGCTCGGCTGAGCATTTCTGTTGTGTTTGCGATACATGATTTACATGAAAGGAGACACGGTTAATGATATTCCAGAAAATGACAACTAAAATATGACTTGTCAATTCTGCTACCACAAAGCGTTATTTCATGTTGATGTTTCTTTGGGATCAAATTATAATAGAATGCAAACCTTATGAAAATATAACCGAAGTGAGGCTTTGACACTATAAAATGTGCAAAGTCACCCGTTACAAAGTGTTTGAGTTGATACGGCGAGACAAGACATGACTGACGCCTTGCCACCGCAGCAATGTTCACTTTCTCTTATTCTCATCAAATACTCGCTCACTGGCGAAAACGTTATTTTTCATTATGGAACTTTGGCTTTAGGATTCTCTGCCAGATTACTTTAGAAACTTCTAAGCATACCCAAAGGGAAAGATGTTTCAGAAGCAGCGGTACACTGAACATTATAAGATCAATATTCAAGTCAAGTTGTGCCAGTGATATACAAACAGTTTGATAATAATAAAAATAAGCACAGAAGAAAGAACTTTGTTTTCTACATCATAAAAGTTGTGTCTTGAGTCTTGAGCATCATCATTATACAAGACTGTTTTTACATTTAATATATCATATACAGACAATATAATTTTTGGGTGACATTTTCCACAAAAAATCATGTTTTTCCTACTACATCATCTTCAGGAAGCCAAAGACTAGAGTCGAAATTATAGAAGGGATGGATAAAAACGACGAAGGAAAGTTGGCACCCTTCAGCATTCATTTTCGCCGACACCATCATGTCATCATCATTTACGCAGACTTTCTAAAATTTTGCGTGAAATTCAATGGTCGTTTATTGCCCTCCCCTCCTCTTTCTTGTGAGATGAGATGTGTATATGTAAAGTACCTCTCCAATACATCATTCTATACATTAAGGAGCAGCTCGGTTTAAAATGACGATAAGTAGTGAGTAGAAAGCACGACAACGTGTCTGTAACAGAGAGAAGAAAGCGGAGAGCCAAAAGTGATGTGATGTGATGACATTGTTGATGAATCCTCTTTTGGAAGAAAAATGTGTCTGGTTGATACTGTAGCATCTACTAACACTGCTACGGGCTATACATGACTGCAAAAAAGAAAATGAACTAAAAGATGAAATATCCACATCCACCCATTCTGCTTTTGACGATCTCATCATTATTCTTTCCTGGTTATGTTCAAGTGTGTCATCGTAGAAAAAGGGCTTGATTGGAAGATTTTTCTGCTGATGTTGACTTTGCTTTTACGTTACTTAAAATGTTTGGAATCTGAGAGTTATTTATTTAGTGACAAGCTCTCATCTCATCTCTAGTCTTTTCTTTACTTTTCGGGATTTTCTTGTGTAATAGAAGAAGAGGAAGTAATTGATCAAGAAAGGAAACGCCACAGACAGGCTGAATGTTTCGCAACGCACCAGTGTATCTTGTTCATGTTTTGTAAACTTTTTTTTTGTAGAAAAATGTTTCTGAAGTTAATAATGGCGTACAGCGCAACGTGCATTGTTTTAGTATTGTAACTTTGAGCCTTAGGGCAGCAATCAATGATTAGGTTCATAAATTTCACAAGCGATAAAATAAAATTCACAGTGATGTATAATAGGAGATATGTACAGTTCCTTATACACGTGAATTCTTAATTGCGTCACTGTTTATTATTTTGCTTCCTTTTGTTTGTTATGCTTTCCTCCACTTCCGTTTTAGGAGTCTCGTCTAACAATCTGGTAAATGTTTTTCCTGATAGGTTCTTGAAAATAGTTTTAAAATGTGTTTGTTGACGTTACAGCTTTCTTGTTTGCTTCGCTCATTTCATTATTCCCGTTTTATCTTCCATTACAGTGTATCGTAATTTACTTGCGTTAGCAAATAGCAAATTCATATGTTATGATGGATAAAAACTGTTTATTATTTATTACTTCTGCAAATTGGGGGTTTGTTGTTAGCCACACAGACAAATAAATAAAGAGTCATTGGGTTTCGTACTTCAGTTGTTCATTGAGTACTAGGCCTGCGGTGAAAGTCAGTTTCGGAACTCGTAACGTAACAACTCCCTAGACAATCTACTCTTCATGAACTCTTATTTTAGGGTTTGCCATCCTGGCCTTGTGACTTGAAACCAAACCCACGCGGTCTGGGAAGGTACTTGACTTCATTTTCATATTTTTATTATTATTTTAGAAATAAATATAATAATAACGCGTGGGCTTGTATTATCATAATCAAGAAGGGGTGGCTTGCAAATTTTGTGACGTGAGTGTTAATGGTAACGGCTCATAACAGTTCGGGTTGAGTCCTGATAACGAATGGCAAATTGAAGTTTTTTCTTTTCATAAATAATAATGGGAATGGAAATGACATAAAATGCTATTTAAATTCAAAATTTGAAGCTCATGCATTCAGCTCCATTGTGTTCGCATGGCTTGACTTGCTTTCTTTTCCAGGTTGCATTCGGTTAGCTGGCTGTTAACTCACATCTTCCGTCGGGTTTCCATATCCGTCAGTAGAGAAACGAAGCCTGGAGCACATTTAAATTGAAAGTGCGGAATGTTTTTCTTTTATACAGGAGAAACTTGGTCAGTGTCGTGGTCCATATTTATTTTGCCTGTGTATGCATTATCTTCACAAAGTACTGAACACTGCTTACATTTTAAATATACATGACAGGCAAATGACGAAATGAAATAACACATCGTCAGCGTCATTTTATTTGCCTTGAACTCTTTTTGTCTCTTTCGCCACATTTCTTCAAAGGGAAAGGACCTGGCTCCATGCATCATCATCAGTTTCACAGGGCAGTGTAATGGACTTCCCGGATGGTCGTCTCCGTAGCTCAAAGAGAAAACCCCATATCCTGTTTGCTTTTTTAGGTGGTATACGGATATACGAAATGCGTAATTCAGTATTCACATAATGGGATTACATTATAAATCATTCACGTAATATTTTTTGCTTTCACCGTCTTTCAGCCTTTGAATGAAAGTAGTGCATATGGGCAGACATAGTAAATGTATGTACACCCACAGATCAACATTTACATTCACACTTGAAAAAACGCTCATAATAATCGAGGACGGCGAGCAGTAGCGATAGCGAGATTTATTTTCTTTTTTACTCTCATCTCGATGAACTGCTTTTTGCCGACAAAATGCAATGTGGTGGTGGTGGTAGCATTATTATTACTAGGCTGTGGTAAAAAGAATGATGATTGTTTATATTGCTTTGCAGAATGCTTCTTTTTGGGATTCAAATCTTGTTCCTAGGAATGGCATCGCTTCACTGTAATAAATGTGGATCGTGAAAAAATGCACGGTTCCAGGGAATAAAAAGTGCGGAAAACCCATTAAATCACGGAGCAAGTCAGTAGCAGCATTAATACATTTCAGTGTTTATTGCACTATTATAATTATCGTTTACTGGAACGGTTCTGCCAGCAAGCTGTAGTTTTCCTTCTTGCCTCGATGAAGTTGATAGATATACGCGGAGGCAAAAAAGCAAACAAATATTTTCCTAACCATAGCCATTGCTAGCTTCACTCTTAATGGTTATGCAGAAATTAGAAAATGTAACAATCTTACCGTGGTTAATTTATTACTTACTTACATTTACATTATATTCATGTGCATCTGTAAATGTGCGCCTAGTGCAGTATCTTAATTTACAAGGAGGATATGAGCACTTCCAGCGGTTTGTTTGAGGAGATTTAATCTGTAAAAACTCCTTTAGTCGGGGATTATTACATTCTATTATTTCATACAGACGACACTGTAGTATCTCACAGCTTATTTCTTTTATGCGAATAAAGGAATGAGTTTATTTGATGTGCAACCAAGCATTCACTTGTTAGATCTCGCAAATAAATAGAATCTGAAAGAGAACAGAGACGACAAGTGTGACAGGGAAAAAAATTAGAAGAGCAAAAACACGCACCATCACTCTTTTGAATTCTCTTTGTACCTAAGTCTGAAAAGATCCCAATAAATGATTTCGTTTCATTTGAATTTGAAAAGCTGAATTGCAAAAAAGATGTGCACTTTATTCTTTCACTTGATACACATCTTATTAAATTATCACTTCTCTAAAGCTTGACTGTTTCCTTTGAGAAATTCATTTAATTCGCATTTTATTTTACAATGTTGTAACATGACATGTAAAATCTCAAGTAAGAAGCCCTGATTACCAGATTAAAATCTTCGTTTGTGTGTGTCGTTCTTTCTACGAATTCTCTCGCTTTTCCTCTTCACAAGTTATTAAAGTAGCTTCCATCTTTTTGAAGCGACTTTCAGACGGATTGGTTTTGATCATCAGTAGCAGTAGCGAAAAAAGTTTTGAACTAGACATTGGAACGCATGTTTGCAGATAGGAAACATTGATTCTGATTAATGCGTCTTTTCATCTCTTTTCCCAATTCGATTAAATTTGAATCTTCGTTGCAGTTTATACATGTCGCTCACGCATCCAGACATCGATATTTTATCCCAATGGATGGATGCGCATTTTACACAACGGACACATTTTGTAAAAGTAGACAGAAAATATCTCACGCTTCATAGTTAGCTATTCTAAAGTGAAAAAAGGTTGAATTGCTGATTTTTTGTATCGAGTTGAGTTTTTAAAATATTCAAAGCCTATATAAAACCAAACTGAGTGAAGCGAAGGTTTACACGTCTAAAAATTCTTATCCTTTTACTCCGAACCTGATACAATAATAATGCATAATGATACACGATTCTCTGCTCTCTGTTGATTTTGGCAATGCTTCTGTTGGTATGTGGCCATGTTTGCGCTCACTTCTTGACTTTCATCTCCAATTTCCCGTTTTCCCTTTTGCAATGATAAAATAGAGGCCGAGAGGCAAGATCTATGCATTCAAGTATCAAACTGTAGGAATAACAAACGATAGTGACTATGATGGCAGAGAGTGGAGTGAAAGAAAGAACGGAAAAAGAGTAGTCGTTACCGCGAAAGTATCAGTGCAACATTAGCACAGCAGTGGCTGATTGTAGAAGAGAGTGAGTAGAGGAAGCACATGGTTGCTTTCTCACACATACTTTTTTCTCCAAGTTTATTTCTAGTTGGGAAGACTTTTTTTCCTGAAAAAGAAGACGATGAAAAAATGAAGAAATTGCCTTGTACAGGTTCACTTTTTCAAGAAGGTTAACGACAAGTCGAGTAACATGATATTTTATAAAATCAATTTTCTCATGAGGAAGTTACACCTTCCGTTTCTCGTTTCACTCTCTCACTTTATTCTCCCTCTGCTATCTTTGTATCAGCAAAAACACACGTAGCGGTGAATGGTGGAGCAGTAGTACAGGTACGTAGGTATACACATCTCCTTCCTCCTTCCTTCTTCAACTACTTTTTTCTAATGTGAAAAAACGCCAGTTAAGGTATGTTCATCGAAAAGATTCACATTCACATTGACGTTGTAAATTGCCCGTGTGTGAGTGAGAAGAAGAGACATGCTCCATTCTTTGAGAAAGAAATAAAAAACCAAGTCCTGCTTTTACAAATATACAATGCGGTTGGGAACGGGCGTACGTTGCTTCCTCCTTCATCTGCTGACTGAAGAAGATGACGATAATGGAGAAGAAGTTTCAAAGTGCTTTTACTATGCTTTGTATATTAGCTAGCAATGTATGCGTATTATATCATGTCCCATTTCATCTTTATCTCCGGGAAAAGAAAAAACGTTTCTTATTTTTACAAGAATATTACACGCGGACTATCGTGTGTTCTTTCTTGGAGTGTGCAGTAAAATAATATGGAGATATACGAGCCCACATCACATCTAACCCTGGTTAGGATACAGAGCGAAAAATTATTATCATCATAAAAAGATGAAAAATGGACGGATAAATTTTGTTGAGGGAGTCCGGCAAAAAATTGAGAGTTCCGGTTTTCTTTTTTTGCTGTGCTCGCTGTTCCCTTTCTTGGCTTGTGTATAGTATGCACTTTATGTAAAAAATACAAAATAGGTATGTTACGTATCTGTTCATGTGTGCACATAAAATGAAAAGTGTATTCTTTTGACGTTTTTACCCTTGTGCAACACAATAATGGTGGAAAAAAGCGTAGCGGAGAGAATGTATGTGCATAGGTATGAGATTCATTTCATGCTACAAATGTACTCAATGTTGGAATTTTCAAGCGAGATCATGTCTCTCCTTTTCATTATTCGCTTTTTCCTATTAACTTCCTTCTTTTAAAACTGAGAAAGTATTAAAAACATGCAGGCACTACACAAGTCTTTGTGTGCACATTCACCACCACTTCTTTATTGCATTCTTGTTGGATGAAGGGAAGAGTAACTAAAAGATGGAGAATGAACATGTGTCTGCAATTTTTCCTCCTGAAAGAATATCATCATCATCGTCTCACAATGTTTCTCCACAAGACAGAGAAAAATACATTGTACAAGAAGAGTGTGCAAGCATGCGTGCATGCATGTGTTCACATTATAATAATAATAAGCGGAGTAGTTTTATTGTTGTCAGATGGTGTCTAGTTACTTGATGGAATCTCTGCCACGACATGGGAGAAAGAGAAAGGCAGAAAGGAAAATGAAAAGGTGAGCTAACATTTTTATGAACAAGTTTATAGTAAGAGTCTGTAGTAAAATTTCTTTTCAACGAAATGAGTGGCACCGCTCAGGAAGCATATGGTATACATACATAGCGTGAGTTGAGGTACATTTCTCTGACAATGACTGAGTGAAAGGGAGAAAAGAGTCTTTTTGGATTCTTCTGATTATGAAGTCGACACGTTAAAGTTGCTCATGATTTGTACTCTGCGTTGAGTTGACAAAATGGGAGACGAGACTGAGTCATTCCAAATGAATTTAGCTGATGACTTGGGTTGAGTTGGCTTTTGGGAACTAATATTTCAAAGGGCTCACGCAGTTTCCACATTTCAGACTGTGAGGTTAACGTGTACGTCTCGTCTCGATTGGATTGTAAGTAAATGTTGTTAGAAAAGCTATTTACTGAAAGCATGCCCACTCATTGAATGCAGTAAATAGTAGGCTGAAAAGATCTGGTTCTCTTTGCCCTCCTTTATTAACTCGCAATCAAAATTGGAATGGTTGTTTAGTTGGAGTTGGCAATTTTTTTAATTCTACATTGTTAAAGGTCACTGGGTTTATGACGTACGTATATAATTAACGTGAGTTTTAAAGTTAGAAGCCCATGAAGTTTCTTATAAAAGTTCAGGGCAAAGGCCAATTTTGTTTTGATTGAAAGCTTTTTTTGTGTACTTTGTCGGCTGGACGGAAACGCCTTACAGATTGTTATACACTTTTACTCTGTTGAGTTTATAGTGAAATCTCTAAAATTGGCATGGAAGAATGAAAGCAAGAGTGACTTTGAAAAGAATTTGTTGATTACGAGACTCGAGTTTGTCACTTGTATATAATTTGCTGGCTGCAAAATCCAGTACAACTATACATAAACTCAAAATCAGTACATACAATATGCACACCATACACATATCCGTCGTATATTTTAAACACGGACAAAACTGTTTACATAAAATTTCAGACATTATTAAAAGCTTAAAGTGAAACTCAACGATGCAGATGAAATATCTTGAAAAATTTAGTTTCAGTATTTTTGATTCGGATTAGAATCCATTCATGATATAGTCCGTAATTGCAAATGTTACAGAGGAAAGGATAAAGTTAATAAATATAATTTTAAAGCGTGTAAAAATTTGTTGGGAAAATGTTTTATTTTCGGGATGAGTTGGCAAATGAATAAACAACATAATAACGACACTATACTCTGCTATAACCATGATTATCCATGTAGAAAGCATCGTAACAGAGTGTAACCGGGTATTCACGGACCACAGATGCTTTTGTAAATTATGTACTCTGCATTCAACCAACGGCGTTTTTTGGACTTCACTCCACGTACCTGAGCTGTGCTTTGTTTCTTGTGAAAGTCTACTGTAATCTTTCACAGGATTGTTTTTTCATTCCCTGCCCCTTTCCTCTTTTTCACGATGATAGCGATGATGATGATGATGTGCTCCAATTCGAGAAGATGGAATGAGCATTAATAAAAGTGCTCCCAGAAGCATTATGGGAAAAGGCATTTTAAATAAGACATCAAGAAGCCCTAAAGTACTACTCATTTCATTTCTCAGGAGAGATACTTAAAAACCGAGCCAAAATGCCTTGAAAGTACCAGACAAAAGGAAAAAGAACGACACGCCTAGACGATGAACAACGAATCAAGTCATGTGCACATATCTATAACATAACCCTTCCATAGACTCTCACCACCATTCTAAATGCATTACTAATGCATTCAAAGCCGTGTTGTTCTTTTTTGATTGTTTTTATGTGCCAGAAACAGACTGAAATACTTTTCTTTGGATGGTGTGAGTGTCATTTTTATTTATTTATATATATTTTGTGGAATATTATCATGATCATTATGACGATCATGATGATCATCGTCGTCATCCTCATCGTCATCGTCATCACAGTTTACAATACGACCACACATAAAAGCGTTGTTAGTTGTAAAAGCGGAAAGTTGAAGATTGCTCTTCTTCTTCCTAAATGTGCATTCTTTATTTTCAAATGTTCTCGTCTCAAAGTCTGGCAAGGTAGAGCGAGGTGATGTAGACGACGGCTGCAACTGAAGACATGTGCTTCCCATCGCACTAAAATCTACCGAGGAAGGAAAGCACACTACAAGGAACCATTGAAATGTTGTTAAGGGAGTAATGGTTATCTGCTTACCTAGTTTGTAAGCTGTCAAGTGAATTCTAATTCGAACCAATCGTTTGTCACTGTTCATAGGTGTTGTGTGTTATACGTTACGACGTGCAGTCATTTTCTTCCAGTTGTGACTGACTAAGGAAGAACGAAGCATCTCGGAAGAAATTGGGAAATCCTAAAGTCAATGTCATTCTGCCATCGTGAGTCTGACGCTTCCGTATCCTTGCTCAATAGATTTAAAAATATACACACTCACTCATGGCTTGCTCGGCTATTATTGATTGTTATGTTATGTTATAGCACCTTCCAGCATTGTCTACTGCTGGGAGGGAAAGAGGCATGTAAAAGTGAATGGAATGGAATATGATGAGGATGATGATAAGTATAACGATGATGACACTGCATTGCTGTGACTCTGAGAACTAAGGATGGAGTAAATGGAGGAATATTCTTTTCTCGAAGACTCTTTTATGGGTTTTGCGGTATAAAACGGGCGTAGATGTAATAGGTACTTATAACAATTTTATGTAGAGTAACGAGAACCATTATTACTTTACACTTTACAAATAGGAGCTTTCCATATGATGTATATTTTGGATATCCACCCAAATCCAACTTCTTCTCGTGGAGTTTCCCTTTATTCATTTCTTCTTGTCTTTGAGAATGTTTAAATAAAATCTATTCCTTCCTGTCCAACTTTTTTGTGTCTGTTTTGGATTACGTCCAACTTTGCAGTTGTATAATAGTGGTAATATACGAGTAGGAGCATTGCGAGCTCAGCTATGCGTAGTCGCAGGCAATAGGCATAATATTTTCACCTAAATACTTACACTAGATTGCAGGGTTCTCTGTGAAGCGGAAATTCTATGTGTATCGGTTTCAAGAAAGTGGTGTGATTATAAGCTATCGGTTTTCGTCGACAAAACATAAAAATGTAATTCAATGTTCCACTGCTGAAATCCAAACATTGCCCCAGCAGAATGTAATAAGCACTCCATACGTTATTATATAATTATAATCTCGGAGTAAAGTCGCAGTTTCAATTTCATGCAGTGGTTCATCGTATCGAATTATCACCGAGGATCTTTAGAGTAGCTTAAAAATATAATGAAATCGCATTTTGACTCCTTATTCTTCGCGAAATTGTTATCACTATCACTATCAGAGAGTAATAATCATGACTGCTAGCTGAAAGTAATAGTTATGAGGATACCATCATGCTGCTCATATCATAACTATATTTCCAGAAATTACGTTTCATTGTGCCTCATCTAATCGCTCCGTAATGGCATCGATGTCCTTTTAAAAACAAAGTAGCTCTGCTGAAAGAGCACAAAGCGAGAATAATTCATAGGACCGGAGACTACGATTATAATCACGATCATGTTGTTCGACTCAAAAGACCATATTATTTGCACACTTCCCCTGCAATTCTCAACGAAGATGTCAACAATATAGACAATTTATTTCCAAAGGAATCGTTCAAAATCATTGTAAATGAAGTAAAATAAATGATTATTTTCGCGCTTTCTCAGATCTTATCAGAAAGTGCCAAAAATAGAGAAAATGAAGTTACTCATTTGATATTTACACAGAATCAGATAAAATGGAATAGAGAATGTCTCTGCTTCCGTCTCCACCCACATGATTTTATACGGCCTGTGAAATAATTTGATTTGTGCACAACACTGGGAGTACTTGACACATACGCCATAATCCTAACGCTCCCTCATAATATTTTCTCTTCTTGATTTACAAGCTTAAACAACTCTGTTTTCAGTCAAGTCCAGTTCACTGAAGAAGGCATTACGAAGCGCAGAGTGGTAGTAGAAAGGTGACAGGAATCCACTTTCTGAGTGAACCCCTCTTTTCCAATCACTACTCCCAATTCCCAAAAACTTCGTTTGGGCACATACCATTTGCGAGGAAGGGTCTGAAAATAGAATTCATTTGAGTAAAGGTCTGGTTTGGCTCATATTATTACATTTAAAACCTCGTAGATTTACTTTCTGCCACACGAGTCGCAAACTTTGGAATGTGATTGTATGCTTTTGTTGGGCTCAACTCTACGCTGTATTCAGCTTAGGGATAAAAGGAAGTAGCATGAAAAAATACATGACTTTTTTACGCATAAGAAATGTAAGACCCTTAACTTAACTAACAATGCCGACGCAGTATGTATAAGTATGAATGAGCCGAGAAAGCATCCAAAGTAAGAATAAGGAAAATATTTGTAATAAAGGAAAAGTCACAAGTTTGTAGGAAGCGAAGTGAAAAGTGAGCATTTCATGTATGAATAGTCGCACACCCTATAACCATGTACTAAGTTCGTTCGTTCTGAAGATTCATACTCTTACACCAGACACATATCATTGTACGCATATGTAGTAAAAGTACTTGCGTCTGCGACATTGTTCACCAGAAGTTGTTATTAGGTTTGGTTCCAAGTTCCACAGTAAGATTTCCAGCGTTGATGGAGAAAGGGTCTCAAATATGACTTGGAGACATTGGTGACAGTCGTCATTTTGTATTTTTGTTTTTGTCCTCTAAAAGCCCAACGACAATAAAAGCAGAAGACCGGTTGGTTGGTTACAGATACGAGTGATGAGTACGGACATGAAAGGCATGAAAAAAGCGCGACGCGAAAAGAAAAGGCAGTTAAAATTTAACACCGTGCTTTTAGCATGGGTCTCCCCATCCTTACGCATCATCGAGTCGCGTTACATGATCATCTCAAGATACGAAAAGGCATCTCGAAAGTGAGCACTCACATCACTTCTCATGTGTCTCCATCTCTTTTTGTCTCTCCTGAAATCATATAAGGTTTACAAACAATTTAATAATGTTGGTGGTATGTCCAATTACTTACGTTTTCTCAGGGGCTTATAGAGGCTGCAATTCGATTTCAATAAATGTGTTATTCGAGTAGACTTGAAATGAACGTCAAGGGATTTTTGACTATTTTTCTTTTCCCTTCAATAAAACGCTCACTCGCAGATTTATAGGCGCTGGTGTTAGGGAATACACAATACTCATACACTATCAAGGATTCAGATAAAGATCACCAACCACACGCACGATACTTTTAGCTATTACCATACTTTGACTATAAAAAGCAATAAAATCGAGTCTGCACATGTGGAAGGAAGAAGGTGGACACGTGGCTGAAATATCAACAGCGTAAATAGGTGCCTTCGAAATAGATATTTTTTATATTATTGCACCAGATCGTTGCATTACATCTGTTCGCTGGCAGTTGAGCACCATAATATATAAACTTGCAATTTTCCTCCACATAAAGAATCCTATTGTACGTAAGGTAGTCAAGCGAAGATTTCCCCACTCGAACTGTGCATTTTCTTTTCTTGCTTTTCTTTTCCTGGAAAGAAGCTAAATTGCGCACTTGTTCCATGTGTCGTATGCCATTGTCATAAAACAGTTGAATATATGTATGAAAAATAATGGAATATATGTTTACAATGTTATAATGTGCATTTTTGTTTCTCTGTCGACTTCTCTGCGTGAGTCTTTTCCTTTGCTCGACATTGGGAATAAAATAAAACTGCGTTCTGTCTGCTGAGTATACCGAACAAGAAAAAAAGTAGACTCGCAGAATCTGCCACATTCCGAGATCTCTCTTCTCTAACTTCTGCTACTTTTCCTCAATTCATTTGTAATCACGCACTATCTTTTGCAAGAGTCTTTTGTATTGTTTTCAGATGTGTCCATCTCTTCTTTTCCCTTTTTCTCGCTTGTCGTCATCAACTCTTACAAGAATATTATTATGGAAGTCATTTCTTTTAAGTAGCTTGGCTGTTGTGCTGACTTGGCGGATCTCGCCATGCCACTGTCATTTTCCCTTCTATGCGTACGAGACGATGGGACAGTGTGTGTCTTTCTCGGCTGCTTCTTTATGAGTACACATAATAAAACAATAGTATTATACACACAAGCATACAATTTTCCGCTACCATACCGCAGTCGCACGTTCGTAAATAATCGTATGTAAACATAAGAGCGGTGAATATAGAAACCTACATATCTATTATTTACATTCACTGTATCGCTATTTGGACCGAACGAGGCAGCTTAGGTTGAGTATCTTGCCGACATTTTAAAGGGGACATTACTCCACCGGAAAAACGTCTTTAGCCACTTTTGTAAGTATATTGGAGAGAAAACGAAGAAAAAAAGATATTTTTGCTTTTATGGTCTCTCCCTTTTCCTCACTCGGTCCGCTGATGTGCACATAGACAGGCAGAGGGAAAAGCTGTACATTTGTGTCCGGGAAATATCTTCATGGTCATAATGTATGTGCCGTAATGGGGAGTGAATTACACACAACTGCTCGATTTTCAGTTTTCACCCTACTCTCTTCTCTTATTACACTGGTTCCGCGAGAGAGTCAAAGTAATCATGAGGAAAGCGCGGAAAGTAATAATTTTAACAAGAGCAAGAATTTCTTCACATCAGAGCATCTGCGTGCATACGCTGCCCTCACGATTACCGTAATGTACTGTGATGTCTTATTATTCATACTGCATGACAAAATATTTCAACATGACTGTCGAGTTCGCAGGACCAGCGCTGTTAGTTTTCTCTATATTTCCGTCTGTCGGCCCTGTCACCGTCACCGCGCAGGCCTCTTTATTTATTCTTGTAAAGAATTGAAATAAGTATTGTGCTTTGCCCACACGTGCTTGCTTCATTTCCTTATGATGAAAGAAAATAAATTTTTGTTGGCAAAAGCAAGTGATAGTTACGAAGTGTTCCAGCCAGTGAAAAAATAGCATTTTTACATTCTGAACTAAAGGTATGTTTTCATTGGTCGTTGTTGCCTCTCCGCTGAGCACAATACATCTACATAATGTAATACGAGTTCGCAGGACCAGCGCTGTTAGTTTTCTCTATATTTCCGTCTGTCGGCCCTGTCACCGTCACCGCGCAGGCCTCTTTATTTATTCTTGTAAAGAATTGAAATAAGTATTGTGCCTTGCCCACACGTGCTTGCTTCATTTCCTTATGATGAAAGAAAATAGATTTTGTTGGCAAAAGCAAGTGATAGTTACGAAGTGTTCCAGCCAGTGAAAAAATAACATTTTTACATTCTGAACTAAAGGTATGTTTTCATTGGTCGTTGTTGCCTCTCCGCTGAGCACAATACATCTACATAATGTAATTCGCATTGAAAGAAGTTTTCCGAAGTGGGCCAAAGCGACGACAACAGGAAGCAGAGTTCCGCTGCCAACTTCCCGTTCCAGTCGTAATCAAACACGGGCAGAAATTATAAGACTTAGCAAGGCATCGCTGTTAGAAGTGTGCTTTAGTGATGCAGACTCGACGCTGGTTGATTTATCAGAAAGTTTGAATACAATAATGGGATATTATCGTAAGGCATAATGTGTCAGGAGTGACGCAAAGGAACATTGTTCTTTTTTGCTGGATAAGATCTTCGTGACTTCACTCGTGATTGTGAATGCTGGAAGATGTTCGTAACTCGTAACGCTCTAACTGTTTCTCAACTCTTTCCACTTTGGAATAAAGTATTCCGTGTAGGTAAAAGAGGATCACTCTTAGAATTCATCGTGAATAGAGAGAAGCAGCTTTTGTGCTCTTTCTCCTGCTCTCTGCACAAATTGAATGCGGTCCGTTACAGAGAACAAACACTTTGTCTAGAATACACACATATTCAGGACTTACTTGCTATTCTCAAGTTCTTATTTCAAAAAGTTTCAGTATTGCACTATGGATTACTTCTTGAATTGAATTCATGTGATATTCATTTCTTGGGAAAATTTGTGACATTTCTGTTGTTATTATGATCGTGATCATTATCGAAAGTGTTTCTCTTGAGAAAATCAAAAACGAGCATGCAAGGAAGTAACCAGCAACAGCCTCACTCTCAATGTACTACCATTCATCTCCAATCTTGACAACACTTTTGATGCTTCTCGAAGCTTGCAAGACTGAAAGGAGATTATTTTGATTAGTTGTGTTTGTATACTGTTGCTGCTCTGTAAAAAATCGATTTCAACTCGGAACCACCATATCAATTGAATCATGTAATTCTTGTGTAATAATTTTCTTATCAGCAATCATTTGCGCCAAAAGAGACCACACAAGTTGTTTGCTTGCTCGTTTTCAGTTATTTATGCAACTACATGAACGGATAATGCCAAAGATGAAAGATTACGTTGAATTGGTTCTGTAGTGTAAAGCAAAACTCTGAAAGTATAATAAGCCATCAATGGATCAAAGCTTTTAATGATCCTGTTGACCCATGATACCTTTTCAATGCTTTTCTATTGGTAAGTTCACCAAAATAGCTTCCGGAATCTTTTTTATACCCTTGCTGGTTTAATTGGAGATGTTTAGTTATTAAAAAGTGTGGTTTATTGGGTCGGCAGGTTGTTCTTTTGAAGGGATGTTTTGATGAGGAGAAATTGTTTATTTTAAAAAGGTTATCATAATATTAGATAATATGCTACGCCCACATTGTTTCTCATATTAATGAAAACCACCCAAATATTCAACGGCGGCATGTCGAAAGTTTTTTTTGCATTTGTTGTAAAGAAATCCTATTAGCATTTGAGCACGTACAAAATGCATTTCTCATCTTAACTCTTACTGTGCACATTTTTTTGTTTTCTGTCGTTTCCGAAAAGCTTCAAGCTTCCAGTATTTTCCAGTTGAATCAGTGAATTTTTTATCCCTTGACGTGTGTAAGTGTGTTTACTGCGAATTAGCATATTTTACGAAATACATGTGTCTGTAAGTACGCACTTCATCTTTCCAATTTTTTACCTCAGAAAACATCCTAATTCTTAGCGTGTCAGAGAGAGTAATAATGTGGATTTGGATTTCCATAAAAATGTTTGAATGATGTCAGGAGAGAAAAAAGTGAACATATGTTTTCGTCTCTCCTGCTCATCTCATTCATTCATTCATGACCGAGCACACACTGCTGAGGCAGTTTCACAAGGAAGAGAATCCTTCTTACTTAAATCAACCCAACCAACTTTTCCGGATTTTTTTTTGCCTACGTGCGGATTTCGCGCCCACTACCTTAGATATTAATATTTTGCGTAGCGCATCATCATAATAATGGTATACAAAGACTGTATAAAAATAGAAGTGTTTTTATTCGTATAAAGGAAAACCGAAATGCTGTCCACGCATCCATCCATTCATAATTTGGAAAACTTTTCCACAGATTCATTTTTCTAAACATATTTTTTAGTAGTGCCACCATGGAAGAGTGCACTGGCAAATTCTAAACAGACAACATGGAAGAGGAGATAAAATAGAATAATGGTGAGAAACTGGGTCTGTGTGTAACTACAATAACTAATATAGCACAGAGTTAGGAATGTATGTGTGTGCTTATGAGCAGGATGGCATGAACTGACATTTCTTTTCTGCTCTTTAACCATGGAACGTAAACGCGGCGAGAGAGAAAGGGAACTTCTTTTATCGGCTGAGTGAACAAGAGCGTTTTTGCATAATAAAGTCGGCGTGGTCTGACTTGACTGCGTTTCAGTCAGTTCAGCCTCGCTGGAAAAGTTTGGTTAATCGTTCACTCACTCCACTCAATTCACTCTCCTATCGTCATCGTCGGAGCCCCAACAATGCAACGTGAGTGAGCTTGGTTTCAGAAGTGTGTAAGTAAAGAAGTAATCGTAATCATGATGATGAGATGCTTTTCTCTACTTTGGCTTTCCGAGCTGCTTACTCACTCCGAGCATCAAAATTTTATGTGCGAAACAAAAAGTCGGTCCCAGTCCTGAAATAAGTGCACACTTTGCAGAATAAGTAAGTACAATATATATAGCACGGCACAGAACACTGAGTGAGCGCCGCCATTCCTTCCTTATTTCTTTTCCAGCAAAAAAATGTTTTTGACAAGAAAACAAGCAAATAGTAGTACTAAGCATATTATATTATTCTTTTTTTCACTTCCTCATAATCATGATCATCATGGTCGTCACAAAACCAAAGCAGAGAGACGGCAGAAAGAATATGCTGGGAGGATAATGGCAAGGAGGAAAAAAGAAACCGTGTTTCATCAAGCACAACGAAGTAAAGTGAGTAAAAAGTAAAAGCACGCAGGATGGGATGGATGGATGAATGTTGTTAGATGGTTGACTACGCCATCAACATTTGCTACTTGCTACATTCTTATTATATTATCGCGAACGGCATAACTATGCAGAAACAAGTATCCCACAGACATATCCAGCAGAAACTGTCAGACGAGTCAACCAACAGATAGATGAACGTGAATCTCAAATGTGTAGGTATGTATGTGCTTGAAAAATATAAAAAAGTAACCCGCTTCCAGCTACCATGCTTGCACTGTCACTGTTACACAGTGGGCCATTTTACCAATCTAGTCGGACCTAAAAATTTTTTCAGAAATCTGACTTTTTGTCATGAGACTGGTTAACCCATTTATTACCGAATGCATTTGAGTGCATTTTTAAACGAAAACCGCACCGCGAGGTTTTCATTGGATGTCAAAAAAGTTTTTAAAATGTGGCTTTATGCATAATCCAACTGTACCTTGCGATTTGCAATCAAATGTTGGTAAAATTTGGTTTCAGTTTTAAAATGAGAAACGATAGAAAATCAATATACCGGAACACCGAAAACTAACGTCAATGTGCTAAGTAAGAGTTTTGACATAACTTTATTGTGAATCGCATGGTGTACTTTCATTTTGCATAGATCCATTGACATCCGCCGAAAAATTCTGCGTTTCGGTTTTAAAATTGAAGTAAATCCAAAGTCGGGTTTCCGAAGATTTTTTATGTCCGGTTAGATAGGTAAAATGCTCCACTGCGTTTGTGTTTTACTGTTACAAACGAGAAAGGAAAGTTGCGGATACTATTATTATACATCGTAGAATTTTTCTATTTCTTGTTGAATTAGAGAAAAATGCATATTGAGCAAGTAGAAGATATTGAAAAGAAGGAAAAGTATGAAAATTGAGAGAGCTCCTTCTCTGTTTGGCATTATACTTTACATACTTTGTGAAGAGAATTCGTTTGGGATTCTTGTTCTTGTGTTCACTCAGATCATCTTCATCGTCGTCAGTAGACTGACATCATGAAGAAGAAGCCAGAGCTGAGAACCATAACAGAACGTAACGAAGTAGCTTCAGTTGAAAAACTTTTTTCCCTGGATCCAGCTGAACAACAGCGGTTTTTGCATTTCTCTTTCAGTTACTGGAATCTTTCTTTTTGTCAGGGAAGGAAGGAAATGTATGTATGTATATGTGTCGGAGAACTGTAGTCGTTACTCTTTTCATGGATGGCTTGCTCTCTTTTAACCAGTCTTGCAAACCGAATCTAGTTAAAAGGTTTTCAAAGATAATACACATCATTCTACTATGTACCATCATCAGGCGAGCGCTACCGCCACTAACAGCCAACAACACATCCTCTCTTCACTCGCCCGTCGCAAAAAATGTAACTATCCCTTGCCACCGAGGTCTTTCCGAGTACTGGCTGCGATGCGGTATAATTTCTCCACAGTCGTCTTTCGATTAGTTTACTTACACAGTAATAATGTGGCAATCCTATTCAAATAAATATCTTAGCATTATGCGGACTCTTCATCTACATTCAAGCTAGACACCCATCACTTCATTTCGTTCGAAGCTTCTTTATTAAGGAGTTCATTTTTCTTTAGCCACTCAAACGCTTATGACTCAATACGTACAATTCGTGGGGGAGAATCGAAACAAGTTGAGCTGAATTAGATAAGATTATTTCTAAAGATTGAAGAAATATGGAGAGGAGTTTCGTGGATCATAGGGTGAAAAGTTCGACTTCAATTTTTGTTACAAGTGCGAGCATCATTTTTGACTAGTTACTTGAGCCTTGGACTCGCTCACTCACTTGAGTTTGAAGGTGAGACAAGGAGAGGAAAGAGTAAGGCAAGAATGAATGCGACGTTTCCCCGGGCAAGTGCTCTCGTCTCTTCTCCGACTCATTCATTTCTCGGGAAAATGCATTTATTTTCATCTTGTTCTCGTATTATGCCAAGTTGAAGCTGGGCAAATAAGATTTTGTATGCTAGTGCTTGTACTTGAGTAGTCGCATAGTCACTCTTGTACCCCTCTTATCAACTCTTTTAAAATTCAATTTTCCATGTTAAAAAATGTTCTTGTTCATTCAATCGCTCGTTGCATATGTGAAAGTGAAGATTTTTGAGAACTGGTTTTGGATACTCAACTCATTTATTATGAAAACTAACAGTAATAACCAGATTGTATATATTTATTTACATTCTCCGTAACTCGGTTTTAAATATGCACCATATTTTTTCAATTTTGAAAGCTTGCTCCGTTTCTTTCTCCCCTTCTTTCGGTTGAATCGGTTTTAAAACTACTACTGAACAACCCGCGCAACATTTGAGAAAGAGGTTTATGGGTTTTTACGACGGCCTTTTATTCTCGTGCTAAGTAGCAGTTGTACTCCACAAAAGTGTACTTAACAAGGTTGAAGGAGGAGCCGAAAGAAGGAAAAATTACAATATTTTTAAAAAGGAATTTTTCTACAACTCCTTCCTGGAAGTTGTGAACACCGAGCACCCAATACCTTAATGTGGACGTAGACATCATAAAAAGTGAACTTAAAAAGATCACAAAGATGAAAATGAGGATGAGAGTGGAAGTTTCCGAAATGACTCAATTACAAAGTCTCCGTGAGTAACTAACATCATCATTTAAGTTTATTGGGAAACCCAATGTTGTGAATAAATAGGCATTTTGATGAAATCATTTCGCCTCCCCATTCTTCCCTTCTTTCGTTCATTCGACGTCTTGTCGAGCATGGCAAATAAATCAAATCAAAGGTAATGAAGTAAAAAAACGGGTGAGTGCGAAAGTTTTCGAAAATTAAATTACGCACAACTGCAACTCTTTTAATGCAGATTTATTTGCGGCGTGCTTTACTTAAGGTACACAAGTATAAGGTTATTGTGTATAAAACTGTCCATACGTATTTATATGAAACTGTTTGCCTATTATAAATTAGTGCGTACTCTCCCTATCGGGTTGTCACCCTCCTTTCACTTTACGACTTGATTTTTGGCAACGATGAAGCAATGCTTGATTTAGTTTGCTACAACCGTCAGGGTTATTAGCTTTAACTTTGCGTTCATTTGTCTTTGGGTTACGGAAAGTAGATAATTATAAGAAGGAGGAATTTGTTTAAAATAATTCGGGGTTATCAATAAAACGTCTTAAATAAGCATCGTCTTAAATTTACC
Source organism: Cyphoderus albinus (assembly GCA_021029165.1). NCBI lineage: Eukaryota > Metazoa > Arthropoda > Collembola > Entomobryomorpha > Paronellidae > Cyphoderus > Cyphoderus albinus. The sequence goes on from VYYJ01000542.1 coordinate 34,705, forward strand.
AACTCAACGCAGTGAAATGTACACAGCACATTCTCTGCCGACTTGAATTATTATCACTTTCACATCGATTTTTACGATTACAAAACCGGAAACACAGTTCATCAAGCAAACAAAAAGTTAAGCGGAGATAAGGAAGGCGAAAGTAAAAAAGACAAAAAGAGCGACACATGTCGTACTCACGTCAGTCACAGCAAACATGGGACGATCATCAACATCAAAGACGATATAAAACTGAGAACATGAAAATCTTCCCTTCTGCCAAACACAAATAATATAATACTCGGCGCACCCGCCCGCACCAACTGCCGCTGTTGTAAGATGCTTCAGAACATGAAGACGCTCTGCTCACACATAATTGGGGCGGAGGCAAGAAAAACCATTTATTGAAAAACGCCCGATCAACTGTCTTCACAACGAGCAGACATAAGTGGTAGTCTCATCGTCACTGTCGTGTACGTCGCTTCTCTCGGTTTCCACTGCAAATCGCTTTTTTCTTCCGCTTTTTCATATCTTCCACTCACTTCACCAACAATGCTTACGAACGTTTTAGAATTGATGCAATGATATTCTTTCCAGTACAACTATCTATAGAAAAACATGGAAAAGATCATTTTCCGTCTCTCGACCTTCCAGCTATTATTTAAGAAGACAAATCTTGAGTCGTGCGCATACATAACCAGGCATATAAAATAAAATAAAAAAATAAGCGTAGAAGCAGATTCGTATTGTTTTTGTGTGTAGTAACGAAATCGAGAATAAAAATGTGATCTTCCCACTCTTCGTTTCCGCAGCTCTTTTTCTACCAACAACCCTGCTTTCAAATTGTTTTGAGTGAGGAGCAAAGACAAGGACCTCGAAACATATCTTGAATTTTTAGCTTAGAAAATGTTCAAGTTATTGCTGTCTTTAGTTTTTTCCACTCTTCTCACTTCTGTTTGTGCAAAGAAACCAACTTGCCGTCACCCTTCCTTCCTTCTTTTTTTCTGTGCACAAACTTCCAGCAGGCAGCCAAAAATAAACTGTGGGTGGATCAGATTGACTTCCACTTATTTCGGTATGAAAAAGAACCTTATGACTATGACAGCGCACAACGTTGCTACTTTAACAGTAAAGCAAAGAATAAATATAAATGCACACAGCAGCGGAGAATTTTTATACCTAACCTTGCGTAGGAATTTCATTTCACGCATTTTAAAATGAACTTCTCGTCTAATGGGAAAGTCCTCCGTTCTTAGAGGAGAAAAAAATGGAATAAGTAACTTGGAACTTTTTCCACCTCACATCCACTTAAGGCATAAATGTGAAATGTGCCTACTTATGTTGTTTCAATATTACGCCCGTGATATGCCAACAAAATCAACACATAAACAAGTATAAAATATATTATGAAAAGTGCATCATTTTCTGAGTGGAGATGAGGGAGAGTTAAAAAATGCATGCACTTGACGTTACGCAGGAACCTTTTTAGGACTACCAGAAAAGATGTGAAACTTCAGTTTTCGAGAGGAAGTTCTTTTTTCAACATCTTTTTTTACACCAGACAAAAATGTTATTATAAAAATGTAGCCTCTATAACATTTTCTATTCTTTATAACTATCCACTGGATTTTGTGTTCCAACGCAGTGACTGCTCTTCTCTGAATGTAATTTCAAGTGCTTCCTATAAAAAGGCAAAGGAGCATGAGCCTATTCGTCTGTATTTTTCGACTTTTCGCCGGCCTGTTTAAGAGAAATATATTATGCATGTTTGACCCATGTTATGTTCCTTTTTTGCATCGCCCTGTCTGTGCTCATGTTTTTCACGGCTTACAACGAATGGATTAGCATGCCGCTCGACGAGATGATGATGACCACGTCCGAGTGAATAGATTGCATTACAACACTTCCCATCACCATTTACGCTGTCCAGCGTCAGGAATTATGTATGTTGGAAAATGGAAAAGGCTTGCTCGAAATGTACTGTTGACATTGTAAGGTCCGTTGGATACGATACAACGTAACACACTACAGACAGAAAGAAGCCGGTTTTATATAAAAGGTTAACATTCCATTTTCACATCAGCGCAATATTTTTTCCTTTAAGTTAGCCATTGCTTGTCTCAATAAAATGTCCTTGCTTTCCACAGTCGAACTTTTTCAACTCTTTTCTCCCTGAAAAATTTGCTGTGAACATTTTCTTTAACATTTTCATTTTCCAGTTCGGCTAGAAAAATCTTTTAAAAGGGAGCGTACTTAAAATGTTGCAGCTATAACTTTGAATTTGGAGTTTCGTGAGACTGCCTGGAAGCTGTTTGTGCTTACGCATGAGTTGATAATGATCGCACAGATAACCATGCACCATACAGCTTCTTGAATTTATCCAAACCGTCTGGTCTTCAAAGCAGCTTGTCAAAACTCATTTTCATTGGCGGAGACGTTAAGTAACTTGTTTTTCTAAACGTTGATCAGATCCGAAAAGAGGGTCCATTTATAGTTAGTAAAAGTAAAAGGGATATTATTATTATTAATATTTAAGCGAACTAACTGAACACATGATACCAGAATAATTTATGTGTGTACGCACGTCGAACTCGTTTTCAGTGTAAACAACGGTCTCATTCTCATATTTATACACTTTCAAAATTAAGTCCTTTTCCTTGAAGCAGCACATCGACCGAAAAATCTTTTGAAGAAAAGTAAGTCATTGCAGTCGGCATAAAGCTTGGAAAGACCTGCGTCTTCACTTTTTATACGTTACGAAATAGACAACGTTTTTGTTGTATCCAAATAATGTGCTAACTATTTTGTTTAAAAGTATCTCAAAGAGCTTTATGGTAAAAATGTTCATCTCATTCAACTGCAGGCAAATACAAGGCTTTTATTACGACTTGTGTTGCCTTTCCGCGAAGTCATAAAAGCACAAAGATCGTTTCTCTTCCTTGTTTATGACCGCTCATTTGGGTTCTTCGGAACCAAAATGGTCATTAAGCTGCTGTTGTGTCATTTGGTACAAAACAAGGAGCTCATTGTTCTACTCCGCATCACCCCTCCACCTCCACGTAGACCTAATTTCAATTGATAGGAATTTACCAGTGTTGAAAAGCATGATTATAATTAATGAAAAGTAATGTCCTGTGGTGTGGGTGTTCTCGCTTCAACAAGAGTCACTGATCACTGATGATGAAAATTGAGAATGTTACTGTCTTCATTCCCATTCCACAAAAATGAATCTGTTGCTTTTATGGATTTCGTCCGGCCACAGCCAACATTTTTGACCACAAAGAGTTCATTCAAAGTGAGACCCTTTTCCACGATGCATCTCTTTTCAGAGATTTTCCAGGATAGTGAAATTTCACAGAAGCAGTGTCGCCTTTCCTAGGAAAAGTTCTCGGGTGCGAGGAAAATGCCACGCCTCAAAATAGGATGCATATTTTAACTGACTTCCACTTTTTGGCTTTTCTCATTCCCCGAATCCGACATTGCAAAAGTGGCCTAGATTTTTAATTCCCCTGGTAGGACTTTTACTAGAGTCCTTCGAATAGGTATGGAGGAGGAGGCTACCTTCACGGATAACTAAACTTCTTTACTCTGCAACAAACATAACATGGGAAGGAGAACATCCCGGTATTCATTTATTCATAAGACATGTTCCAGTTGTTGTGTTCTTTTGGGTCATTGTAATATTCAGTCTCTCTGTTTTTCTTTCCTACTGATGTACTTACTCGACGTGTCAGTAGAAAGGTTGTCTGCCTACGAAATTTAGATTTAAGATGAAAATGCCAGATGAAGAAAGGAGGAAGCACACAGTAATAACTTATAACATAAGGTATTAAGATTTATTTATTTCAGCAGACATTTCACAGTCTCTTTTCTGTGTGACTTCTTTCCACACGATTCTAGTAGTAGAAGAAGTAACATACTCTATTTTGGTGGTACCCTGCTTCTCGTGTTTACCAAAACTTACCTCCCGAAATCTGGACGCAGCATAAGATTGCACTAGTTCTCTTCGTTTTTGTTTACAGTATAAATTTTTTGACCGCTCCGACTCTCTTTAGCTCTGAAGACGAGTTTCTTGTTTATTCCGGACCTTCCTTGTTTTCTCGTTTTGTGTTTGTATTTACGGGAAAGTTAGGATTGTATCCTTGCTTGAAATAAGGGGGTACCTTGTAGCTTTCATCTTGCATAATTACTTATCTTAGACCCAAGGAAAAGGCGTGCTTTCCATTATGATTCATAAAGTAAGAAACTTTCTTGACGTTGGGGGTCCACTTGAGTGCAATGGAACAGACAAAATATGTCGAAAACGCTACAGAATATTCAGGGATAGAAAAGTAAACGGCGAGTTGGCTGCCGACTCAAGAACATTTGTAAACTGTGGTTTTTGACTAGGATAGGTCTGGGTTAAAAAAAATCAAATGCTGTACTTTTGTAAATTAGCACTGCAACATACAGATTATTGAGTGTGGCATTGCCCTGTTTTCAAGTTACAATTTTACAATTTCACAGAAAAAAGTCTGGAAACAAAATAGCTAGACATGACATGTGTCTGTTAAGTATTTTCCTATCGATTATTAAATTTACAAGAAACGACACATGTTGGTTTGAGTGATTCCAACTTTTAAGTAAATTACGATGCTTTAGAACTCTAGAACACTTCAATTTTGTGTGAATACTTGTAATTTCAAAGTATTCGTTTGCAACTGCATTGAGTGAACTTTTGTCCTTGAACTTTGTCTCATTTGTACTTTTCCACTTTTAGTATGCATGAGTTTCAATGGAAAAGTAATGCATAATAAATTTTCAAATTTTCAATGGTAACTTGTCAACAAAAAATCGTGTAAGTTTGTACGTGTCCCAAGAAATACATATGTACAGTAGGAAAGCAAAGACGTGGTACCTTTAAAAACTTCTTTAAATGTTGATTATTTTATAAGCTAATCGAATGAGTTTTTCTATTCCGTTTATGTTTTCAAGAAATGATTATGATTAATTGATTGATTGACAGTTGTAAACAAAGCCACAAAAGGAAATTTTTAAATTGAAAATATCTACAATTGTAATTTAAATACATGTATTATTATTTATTCTTTGGTATAAACTCATTTGATTATTTGATAGATAATAATAAATGTTTTCTTTTGCACCACACTTTATGTAACGCTAAGAATGATTAGAAGTATAGAAACTAAGAAATAAGTTAGCAAAGCTGATTATTTAGCAAAAATCTGACAATTTCCAAGTGCATATTAGCAACATTTCTCGCAGTTTCAAATGCATTGGCAAAATAACTTTGGAAATGAATTGAATACACCATAAACCATTTCTTTCCAAGAGACATCGAATGAAACATTTAATAGCATTACAAGAAATAAGTAAGGCAGAGCAGACTTTCAATCTAACAATTCGTTAACTAATTTGTTTGATAAATCCATCGTCGACGAACATCATTATTTTCACCCGTCTACTAATAATATTTCGAATTTAGATTAAACTTTTTTAATTGGGGCTGCAATGTTTTTATTATAAAGTTTCCATCACAAGTGATGTAGCGTAACGTATCTAATCTATGGAACATGCTCCATCACTGCCATGTTTTCGTGGTAGACCTGTCCGTTTGATAAATGATAATGAAACATATCGTGTGAATAAGCCTGATATTTTTTGTTCCTCCCACTTGCCTGTCTTTCTTCTGATTCTGATGGACTGTCAAAAAGTTAGACAAGTCTTTGCTTTCAATTTAATGAGATTACAAAATCATTCCCGTAAAACTCATTAGAAACTTTTTGGTTTATGTACGAAGATAACTTCTTCTTTCAGATCATGTAGCACACGTAACCAAATCACCTATTTGGTTACTTTATTTTTACTTTATTAACTAATTAAATATGTTACCTTTAGCGAGTGGTAAAAGCAACTTACTCATTACGTTATTATGAATGAAGTTATTTGCCAAACCAACAACGAAAGTCGTTTACTGTTAGACTACTGTTTTGAGATAACAATTTGTGTGACACCTCTAATACGAAATCAGAGTTGCCAACCAAACTAAATCTGGGTATCAATTCTAAGAATTCATCTTTATAATGCTTTCACAACTTCAAAAGATGCTTTCGGAGAACTAGCCGTGTTCAGTTTCCTCTAGTGCAAAATTTACGCTTCTTTGTTCTCTGTCACAATTCTTCGGAACTACATTGTGTCAAAACATGTTAGGCTACATGTGCTGCAACGTATTTAACTGAAGAAGGAACTTATGTCACATTAGATAAGAACCAGAACCATCGCATTACTGGAGACATGGAGAGTAGAGAATGAAATGAAAGAATTTCCCATTTTCGCATTAAAAAAGCAATAGCTCCACATTGCACAATTCATCATTTGGAAAGTGCAACCAACACTCATAACTGTATCATGAAATTGTTCACTGGAGACCAACATGGCGGTATCATCATCTGGATAATTTAATTGTCTTTCCTTTGCCCGGTATCGCTGTCATTGTGGTTATGCATGAACCAAGATTTGAACGAAAGTTCGAGCTCATTCCTTACACTGCTGCTCCTACTTGAGGATGAAAATGACGGAAGTAGTGAAACAACACAATAATAACCAAACATTTCCAGCGTGCTTAATGCACTGAAAATCATTATCAACGTCATCCTCTCAGTTTACAAATTTTATTAATGCTACCTTGCATTTTTATTTCATTGCCTACACTTCTTCACTCACTCAGCCAAATCATCTCGGCTGATACATACTCGCATTTTGGGCATAAATAGTTTTTTCCACTTTCTGGTATACCGTAAAGGGTAATTTGTATGCATTATTTAAAGGAAGCGTTGGCTCTGGCTGCTAGCGCCTTTGCCCGTAGCAAGCAACTTTCGCTTTTGGTTTCAGTTCTATTTTAGTACGCTTGTTACGTTACGACCTATGGACTGGAGCCAGGCAAAGACGGTTCAAGATCAAGATCGCTCATTAAAGCGGTATGCAACACTGCTATTTTGTATATCTAACGTGCTGCATTAATGGCTCGCATTCTTTATGTTTAATAGTTTGCCAGCACAAGCCGGCATTTTTCAACGGGGGTGGCTTCCAATTCTAAATGAATTCACTATGATGCTCATAACGCGTCTAAGCTGGTGATGATGATGAAGTGTAATAAAAGTGGAATCTTGATCTTTTCTTTCGTACACTTAATTCATTAATATAATACGCTAACTGATATTCTAGACGCTCATGAGAGAATGATGCATTAGTTTGTTCAGTTCTTTCCAATTAAACTTAACGCACGGAGTAATAATAAGTTTGGACTCGTGCCCGCTCCTGTGCGAAGCGGCGGTGGTTTGAGAAGACGATGATGAGTTTTAATAGAATGTTTCCCACTCGCGACTACTGGGACAAGACAGAGCCACTCAAAATATTGACTATGAGAGGAGTGTTTTAGTGCTAGTGCATGGAACATACTTGGTCTTGGGACGCTAATTCTTTGATGAAAAGCAAGATTCAAAGAGGCGGGTGCTTTTTTCCTTTTTATTACTTCATTACTCAACTAATGTGTGTACACAGTACACACTGAATACAGTGGAAACTATGCAGATGAAAATTCAAAAGCACATTTTTCTTGACTTCAAAGGAGAATAGTGGAGAAAAGGAAAAAGTGAAAAGTGCATAATAGGCGAGGCAAGGAGCAGATGATGTTAATGACAGACGGTAATAATATGGATTCTGCTTGCACTGCTCATCTCTGTTTCTTTTCAAAGAATCCGGCATCTATCAAGCAAACATGATTGTAGAAACGCCAACTGCTCCTTTCTCTCAACCAGTTAATGTTTCTGTGTACTCATTTGGCCACGGCTCCAGGAATCCAATCCCCGTTATTACTTTTTTCATGAGGACTAAACTAAACTCTTTTTTTTCAGTAAAATTTCTTGGAAGAATAGCGGCTGAAAGGCTAGATATTTCACGACAGAATTTTGTTGTTACTAGACAGACTAGGTTTAAACAGAGGTCTAACAATGCAACATCCCAGGGTGGTACGCTCGGATTTCAATGAAAATTTGCATACTGGGGTATTTTTGCACGGGAAAAATTACTAGCATAGCCTACTGGCTGCATGGGTCCTTCTACCCACCGAACAGAGGGTGGGTTAAAATGAAGTATATAAGAAAAGACAATAAAGTGAGATGTCGTTGAGCCAAGAACGTTACACCGAAAGACAAAAGAAAGCCTCTACATCAAAAAATGCCCATTCCCACTCCAAAACGGAGAACGTGGGTCAGAGGTCAATCCAATTTGGAGCTCTCTGATCATCCCATTACTAAGCGATCCATGACAAAATTTTTCTCAACAATTCTCAACAACTTTTCACAGTGTCTTTAATTAATTTAAATATGCACGTTTCCTTCTCATTATACTTTTTCTATTCTTATAGTCAACAGTCGATTGACGAAAGCTTGAGTTTTATTAAAGTTATAATAAAATGACTTCCACGTATCCCTCTGAATCATTAACCAATGAGATGTCGTTTTTATACTATATCGAAATCGGGGTTGTAGAATTAGAATTTGACGTTGGTTTAAGCATACATCTATTCTATTGCGTTTCAATGAATATAGTATAACATTATTTGTAAAATAAGTATAAAAAGCAAAAAACAATAAATATTTAATTTACAAGTAACAGTATTTATTATACTACATCAAAAATACGGTTTAAAATCGCTAGCATAAAATATGATATGTTACAGAAATAGTAACCAAAAATAGTAGCCTGTGAGTAATAGACTTGGTATTATGCTTAAAGCGACCTCAAATTCAAATTCTACAACCCCGATTTCGATATAAAACGACATCTCACTTAATTGTCTTTTCTTATATATTTCATTTTAACCCACCCTCTGTTCGGTGGGTAGAAGGGCCCATGCAGCCAGCAGGCTATGCTAGTAATTTTTCCCGTGCAAAAATACCCCAGTATGCAAATTTTCATTGAAATCAGAGCGTACCACCCTGGGACCTTGTATTGTAAGTTAGATTAGTTCGGTGAATGGAATCATCCTCACTTTAATTGTAAAAAACTTGCTCACTTAAAAACTAAAATGCCGATCAATATCAGCTTTGCTTCAAGTAATACGGCAGTAATAGAAAAATACCTTCGCCAAATCGGAATCTAATGGTCGCTTTATTCTTTCTTGATTACTGAAAGCTGCCACCTAAAGCCTATTTGATAGCAGCGTCTCTCATTTCCTATTTTGGCGTATTTTATGTCAAATCTGATAAAATTGCACGAATGTGTAATCTTATTTTGGCGAGTATTTATACATATGTACAAGGCACGCGCGTCATAAAAATAGAAATAAATAAAGGAGCAAAAGGAAATTGGCAGAATTTTTCTTGGAAACCCTTTGCCAAAACGTGAAGCGAAGAACATATTCTACAACACCGGTGGTGTTTATCAATACCGCTATTAGTTACAAAAATGAAATAAGGAAAATATCCATGCAATAAAGTCGGTTGTTATAACTGGAGAGGAAGGCGGATACCCGGAAGTTTGTAATGGGAAAAATTGAATTGGAATCAAAAGTTGATTTTAAATCAGGTTCGATCTAATAAAATCTATGAAAAGCGATGTACATAATATTGCCTTTCGCCTATATATTATGGAAATACAAAATGCTCCCTCAATTCTAATAAAAATGAAGATAAAAAATAACTTGAAAAGTTTTTGTATCTTTACATAAATTTGTTTTCAACATGAGCCTGACGTTTCAGCTACAATATCATAATTTCTTCAAACAGAGCCAGAGTTTTGCAAACTCAATCATCTTCCGCCCATCTCGCGATTTTTCTTTACAACAAGTCGTAATAAATATGAGTACTTTGATGATATGATATGATTGAAAGATTTGCTCTTTCCTTTTCCAGGTTTTTGCCCTCCCACTTCCTTTGTTCAATTCACTTGTTTTGTATCACTGTAAACTGCAATGCTTTCCAATTAGTTGAAACAGAAGTATCTTTCCATGTAACACTCCCACATAAACTCACTCCAGGAGAATAAAGTCAAGTAGAATATGCATAGCACGCAGACCCCTTGAGGTGTAGAGAAGTACTTTGTACCATGCAAATTGCAAAAGCTCGGCCACAACTTAAAATATGGTTTGCAAAGTACTTCAAAAACATGTAAACATGTAGGCGTAGATATTTGTAGTTTCTCCGGTGAAATGAAAGTCTCTTGAGCGCATACCCGAGCTCTCTTAAATGAAGGGTATCTTTTTGCGGGTATCGTGCATCACGCAATCAAATTATTACTTTTCCTTTTCTTCTTATGTGGAGGAAAACTACCCACGAACATGCCAATCTCGGTAAGCGCCAGCTCCGGTTTCTCTTCAGCTCATATGCTTTTGTCAGGTCCTTCTTGCTTCTATAATATATGTCTTGCAATTCGTTTGTCAGTCAGCGTACTCAAGAAAAATCCAATTCAGAACGTTAAATTGAGTGACAGTGGCGGCGGTACAGCCAGAACAGATGCATATAATCAAAGAAAGGGTAAAGTAGCTCCGTCTGCTCAAAGAGGATTGAGCCAGTTTCCTCTTATGGAGTTCTCATATAAGTCGGCTCGTCTCGGCTGACGTACGTGAAGGGATCAGATTCACAACAGAGAAAAATCTCTGAAAAAAGTTCTCAATGAATAGGAAACCCAAGGAAAGTAAAATGGTTGCGGCTCAGTAAGGATTATCTACGAACCACAATACGATGGAAAGAATGAAAGCTGGTGGAAGGTGACAGATCGCTAGTTGGCTACCTGATTTGATTTTTTGGTCAACCTTCCCAAGGAAAAGTACAAATGCTCAATAGGTACACAGACATAGGCCAATAATATTTAATTCTGCGTAACCGAGTGCAGTGAAAGCCTCAAACCTTCGTTCGCTTTATTCGAGCCGTATGATGTCGATGTTATTATTTTTTTCATTTTCCTCGTCTGTCCGGATCCTATTGTAAGGGAGAAAAGCACATTATACTTGAAGTGAGGACGACACTGCGAGCAATAACAGAAAAAACCACTTTTGAATGTCATTCTCACATGGAAATAGGAAAAAAGGTTTTCATTGGCATTTTAGTAAATTCTTCTTGGAACCTGTCTCCTCACGATCACAGCGAGAATAAAATAACAAAGAAAAAGGATATGCTTACAGATACTGACTTTGCTCGTCTAACGAAACCAAACCAAAAGGGGATACACAATCTAATCTAATCTTTCCCTTGTTTGTGTTTGGATAGGTAGCACGTGAAAGTTGAGCCGCTTGCGATAAAATGCGTCCGTCTATGCTTTGCTGGCTGATTTTATATGAGAAAAGGTGAAAAAAGAGCTTGAGAAATGTGCAATATGAACGCATCCTATTTAGATTTCATAGGGTGATGCGATGTTGCATTGCATCCCTTTTTTATTCTTCCGTTGCACAAACGAATTCTATGTCTGGAGAAAACACAATGCTCCTCAGCTTACTTTGTATGCATCGGAGCTCCACACTCATACAATATTATGCTAGTTTGGCGAGTCGTATTATCATCATCATTGTATTTTCTATTTCTCACCATCAACAAAATGAGAAAACGGCTGAAAATTGCAGTTCTTAACAGAGTAGAAATAAAAATGGTATCGTGGTGTGAAGGCAAAAAATGGTATTCGATTTAAAAGCGGAAGAGGAACGATTGCACGGACTGAGACGCTAACAGGATTTTGGGGGAAAAGGTAACCAAGTGAAGTGAGTGGGTTCGTTTTGGTGATGATACAGAAAAATACAAGGAGATTTTCTTTTTTGACGGTGATGCATTCATGCCCATCTGTACAGGACTTTGAAGGTGACAGTGGGGAAATTCTCATTCTGTACACAAAAAAGCCTTTCAATAAGACAAGATTTTCATTTTCATTACAGCTTCTCTGCTGAGAGCATAATAAAATTTATACAAAGGCAGCCAGCATTTTCTTTGTAAGTTTAGTATTTGTTTGTGTTTAATAATAACCCGCAGCTAACTTGTCTCTGTGCTGAAAATTTCATTAAAACATCATAAGACAGCCAAATTTGTGGATTTTTTTTTGGAATCTGATCCAATTTTACTTCAATCTATTACGATCTTAATACAGTCTCTTGTCTCGTCTTTGCTTACACAGGATTACGTGGTTTTGTTCAGGCAATAGAATTGCAAACTAACACAAAACTGGCTGAACCAAGATACGATTCCCCAATAATGAAGATGTAGTGAACGCCATGTGCACTCAATAGGTTATTTAAGTTACATCTTTCATCTTTTCGAAAGACGCGTGTCGCACTCATAACACAATCCCCTACGCACTTTCATCTGGGTACTTGCTCAGCTCAGTTCAGAGACAGAGTCGAATCTTCCTTCCTCCTACCTGCATTATTGACTGCATGACTGAAGTGTCTCATTAAGCTGATTACTGAGGCATAATTAAGGAACAAGGAAAGGGAAATTGACTCAGGGATTTTTTTCTCCCGTAACGTACTCGAACATGCTTCTGTAGGATGAGCATGATTTTGGTGCCGCTCTACTCACTGCAGCGATGTTGATGATGACAGTGATGTGAATTTTAGGGACTAACTTTGTTTCACGAAGGTACGAAATTTTTCCAAAAAATTCTCAACTTTTCTTTCTCCATGATAATGCTATTATCAGTGGTTTGTTTGTCCCGTCGGCTACGTATTCATGTGAACGTGGTGACACGTCTGTCGCCACCAGAAAAAGGCCATTGCAAACGAACGGGTGTAATTTATGATATCAAGGAAGAGGAAGGAAAAGCTTTATAAACTACAGCGACTTTTTCCTGTCTGCTTTCACAGGAAACTGCTGCTCGTGCTCTGCTCAACTCAGTGAGTTCGTTGCATTTACTTCACTTTACTCCATGTTGTTTCTATTGACACGTGTTTTCCCCAACAATGTAGAAAAAAGTAAGAGGAATGTCGCCTGTGTCCGATGCATGCATGAAATGAATGTAAGTGGAAAAGGAACAGGCAAGACAATAATAATAATCCCTCTGGTCATCTTTCCATTCCTTTCTCTTCATTTCCTCCTTCCTTCTTTATTGGGCTGTTGGACAGAGTAAGTAAAAGGAAGATGAAAAATCTCATCTAGATTTCCTGCGTGTTAAACAGTAATGATATGGTCATGTTTTGCTTCCACTTTCTATCTGAAAAGGATAATGCTCTAGCTATGCCTCTGTTGTTTTTCCTACTGATGATATTGGCCTTTCCTGAGGGGGTTCCTTCCTTTCATTTTCTTTTCGCTTGCCAAGAAAAAATTATAAATCGGTCTTGCTGACTGTGCCGCGTATGTGCGTTCATTGCATTAGTTTCTCAGTAGTCTTGAATGAAATGGATATTTATACGATTCTTGTTTAACGAAAAAAGGGAGAAAAAAATTGAACTTGTCGGATGGAAAGTTGGAATGTCATCACCACATCACATAATACCCAAGTAGTAGTTGGCTGTCCTTGGTTAGCAGTGTGGTGTCAGTAACGGCAATGGTTGTGTCGTGCGTTAAAATCAACAGCAGACGCTTCCAAAAATAACGCGGAGGTAGAGCAAGTGAGTTTTCTGACTTTGTGCACCCTGTAGTAGTGGAAAACAGAGACGTGATTTTCTGAGAGTAATGTGCGTGTGTGTGGGAGGGCCTATGTGGTGGTGACAGTGCCATTCAAACTGGAATGCTTTGGGATCGGAATAGCATTCATTAGGCAGACAAAAAGATTGGAAGAAAAAAATCACAATTTTGTCGCTATTTCTTTCCAATCTTTGTCATTGTCAATCGAGCAAGATAGATCATAGGCTTTCATCTCAACACTCCCTGTAACTTCGCGCTAGTTTCCGGTTCTTATTAAGGGAGAAATCCCGGATGCAACGATTCAGCCAGATCGCCTTCAGTTTTATTTCGTATAAAAGTTCTCTACTATAATCGGTGGAGTGTCAGAGTCGTGTTGTATTTCTTGAGTAAAAAATATGATAAAATCATTTTCTGATGTACAGGTGCACACACACATACATAATTTTATAGCTTTTACTTTTGTGTAAGCGTGACTAATAAGAACGTGGAAATTTGAAAACAAAAAAGGATTTCAGCTTCCGGTGACAAATGCTCAACTAATTTTTCATGATTTTAGTCCCGACAGTTTCGTATTCTCAACCTTTGAGTAATTTGACACAACAAAAATGCCTTTCTCGTAAGCCTATGAAAGTGGAAGAAGAATGTTGAAATTAATATAAAGACAATAGGTTTATACCCCTCTTCAAGGAAAGATAACACACTTTTTAAAGAGTCGTGCCCAACAGCTCACTTTTATTTATAAAAGTGCTGGAAGGAAACTTGAGAGTGGGAAAATGAAATGAAAACATGGGAGTGACGCGTGCTTCTCTTTTTTCACCTCATCTCTCTCTCCACTTCGGTTCTGGTAAGAAAAGAAAGCGAGTGTGATCTTAATCAGAAAGGAGTGACTGACATGAACTACCACTTGGCTGCAGCTGTTGTTGATTACTTGGAGCGATAAAAACTATCTTCCCACCTTCTTCCCTATGCATGTTAGCATTTACTTCCAGCGAATATTCCCAAATTCGGAAGAATAATTCGGCGTGCGGCTGTCGAGGAAATAGAATAGGAAAGTAGTGAGTGTGTATCTGCACAATCTGTTCATCGAGAGTAATAGAGGTTAAGAGATCCTACTCATAAAAAACATGTTTACATTATCTAACGAAAATTAGGTTCACGACATTCGTTTTTAACATGCTTCCTCTCGCTCTTTATCTGGTAACTAGACAAAAGCTAATTACAAACTTGATAAGAAAAGTTGGGAAAAGAACGTGGTTGTTCATGTTTGTAATTTGAAATTCCATTCCTGGAATTCATTTCCTCGTTCGTTTCGCAAATATTTCATCTGCTTTTAAAAACATATTTTTATCGATAATGTGTCTACAATCAACTTGTGCAAGCAAGGGAAAAGCTTTTGCTAACCTAACGGAGTCTCATTCTTAACTCAAGTTTGATTTCTCCTCTACCAAATTAAATCCAGATTTTTAACGTATATAGTACCACTCCACGAAACACATTTGCCTCCGCTAATGTACTCAATTTCCAAAGGGAAATTTGTCAAAGAAGAAACGCTAACGATACATCGATTTGCTTTTAAACAATTATTTACGCACGCTCAATACTTTTACCACTGCATCCTTATTAGCCCCCAGTATTACTCAATGCACTACTGAACTGAATAAACTCATTTTGTCATTTTATTTGTACTCGGGTTCCGTTCCTGATATTGGGTAGGACTCCAATAAAAAGCAAACAAAAAATACCCGAATTCTTTTCGTTGTGGTTCAACAAATAAAAGTTGATGTCTTTCCTTTTATTTTCTTGAATACATTACCGTCACGTCAAACAATTTGTATAAAAATAGAATATTGGAAACCATAAAAATCGCAGAAGGTGACTTACGAACTGGTGCAAACAAACGTATAGACTTGCCATTTAACATTTTCGTGATTTTCCGTCCTCCCCTCTCACTTCACATCCCCAATTGATTATCAGTTGGTTACCCTTTGTTAGGTAGGAAAGTAATGAATCCCAAATGAACAAGCTCCATTTAATGGATGCACAGTTCCCCATCTTAACTTAACCTAAAGGTCGTTCGTTCGTACACAATCATTTAAATACTCTTCTAAACTGCACGAGTTCACTTTCCCCTTCCTTCCGACTGTCTAGAGACAAGTGTGAAATGAGTTGCTACATTTATACCTGATTTTAATGAGAAACGTGCGTGCAATAGTTCGAAGACAACGCTGAGTGCGTGAGTGAGTGATACAAAGCGAACTTCCGTAGACTTAATTGCCTCTGCTCTAAGCCTTGTCGTCTTCGAATTTTGAATTATTTATACGAAAACAATCAATATTATCTTTTGCTCTTCTCCGACGAAACTATTTTTATTCGAATAACATCATTTTTTAAACAATAGATAATTCCATCCCTGTCCACGCTCAACTTCACTTCTTAGCGACAATTTTCATCCGGTGTGGTATTTAACTCTTTCCCTACCCGCTCGCCTCTGAATTTCACCCCTACAAAAGTTGAAGTTTAATTTAGTCTTTGGTCTATGGAAAAACCGTCTCTCAACTTTTCATTGTCTGTTGCTGTAATGTACGTGTACAATAATAATAGACGCAAATGAAAAATTCGTAGGAACAATTTTCATGTTGCTATTCTGATCTGAGTTGCGCCTTAAACATACAGTCACTGTTTGGAGGCAGCTTCACGATTTTGTTTCGAGAGTTTTAAGAAATTTTCTTCTCAAATCTGAATTACCAAAATTAAGATTAATGAAGGAGTGAGTGTGAATAGAGAACTGGAGGACGCAGACGGTACGCTACAAACGAGAAGTCCCCTGGTTCATCAAGAACTTTGTACTTTTCTTTTAATTGCATCGTAGTTTAAGTGTAGTCTAGTCCTAGAACCTTTCTGCTTTTAAACACGTACAATATTTACATAATTTTAGGTTTTATAGAGTAAAGTGAAATCATTTGTAGATAGATTTTTACTTTCTGGTCCAAATCCGCTCACTCTGGTTTTCTAACCACGACTGCTTCGTACTGACCCAAAAAGATGATTATGATTGGTAGTGCTAGTGAGTGTCAAGAGTTTCCAGGAAAAAAACTCTGTTCTTTGTTCGCTCTCCCATAACAAATGTGAGTCGAATTTTTCATTTTTAATATGGTTGACACAAACAAGAATGTTGCAATGCAGTGATTGTATGTGTCACACGTATTTATGCTACCTAATACAGATGTTGCTGAGTGGTGGTTCTTTGTGGTAGTCGAGTCAGCTTTAGTTGATGATTGACATAACAATATTGTGAAATATGGTTGTTCTCCAAATGCAAATGAAGTCAAATCAGAGAAGTTCCATTTTACGTGATTTTTGTTGATGACTTGATTAAACAAAGTTAGCTAGAGTTTGTCACTGTGTTGGTTTTTACTGGAGACTACTGAGAGTTTTATCCAAAATCTCTCACAATGTCACAATACTCTTTCAATAATTAATCATTCCAGCAGCCGAAAGACGAAATGTGTGTACATGCCTACATAATAGTGTTTTCTGCAGCTGCAGCCACATGGCCAAAATGACATAAAAATAGCTTTGGTGTGAAGACTTATAATATCAAATGGGTAATGATGTCCCTATATTTTTGATTTTGTGTATATTTACCACTAACATTTCGCTGATAATACTTCAAACAGCAAACGTCTCGGCTTACTTACTTACGGCGCTGTGAAGTATTACGAAACTTGTCACCGTATAAAATAATAATAAATCATGTTGTACATTTGAGTCGAATTTCCGCCCGCTTTTCCCCATTTCTAACTTTCAGAGTTCTCTATTGCCATTTATCAATATTCTCAATATTAATCCCTTCGGACAAATATTTGAAAGGGCTGATTACCCAAAGCAGTTCAATTTTGATATTTCATACGTTATCATTTGCATACATGCGCACACGCGTATTCCTAATCCTCCTGCGTCGGAAAACTTGGAATACAAATCAAGTGTCCTGTGATCAGAAAAGGTCGCACGTATCATTCTTTTGTAGCCTAGTAAGACGAATGCGAAAGAAGAAACCTGAACGCACGCATTCATAACGATTCCCGTAAAAATCATCCCGACCATAATACAAAAACGACAAGTTCATTTACTTCCAGTATATCGTTACGTACGATTTATGAATGTTCAAGTGAAATGTTACTTTGGGTGTATTGCATTGCAACATTAGGTCTAGCTCTGGTTACTTTACTTGTACTTTGGCCTTTTGTGCAACTCGAGTGATATATTACTCCATGTTTGTTTGCACAGGGAGCCAGAAGAGTAAGCAGCGCAGTGTATTTGCCAAACAAACCACATATATGCGGTTTTTAACATTTGGCATCGTCAAAAAGGGAAGCGGAGACGGCGGAGAGCCTTGTCTTGTCACTAACCTACAGTTAAACGTTTCGGCTGTGTAACCACCGTACTAGGGTGCAAACTGTGTTCTCCGGATAAAATGTGTGCTCAGGGTTTCCTTTCCTCTGAGTAACTGCACTTACCACTTAAGCTTACTAAATAAAGTATAAAAATGCGGGAGACTTACAACGAGTCAAGTTGAAATCTCAAATGATGATGACGATCGCTGCTTTTTCGTGATTCGTGAATAAGTAAATCACCTTTATACATCATGCAGATAATATCTGACACGAGGGCGAGTGCTTCCAATATAAAAAATAATGCATTAAAGAAGATAAGTGTGTTTAAAACGGGACACGTTACTCAACCGGCATTAATATTCTGAGCTGAGGCAGAAGTTGCAGTTTACTGCTTCTATTCGACTGCCACCGGAGACTACATAAGGAACAAAGGCAAATAAATAAACATGCTCATGCAAAATTTCTTAATATGTCATGCATACAATTTCTGGAAAATGATTGTTCGCAGAGTTGCAAGAGTAACAAAATAAGCAGAGAGTCAGTTTACGAAATGTTTACAAAACATAGAATTTCATGATAAACTTATTTCTTGAATGGTTGCAGGCTATTGACAAGCTTGTAAAGGGAAGACGATATTAATATTATTTAATACTTACATATAATTATTATTATGATTACCTGCAAACAATATCTGCAAACAATTTTGACATTTTAAGCCTTATATTAAAAACGGCTAGAATGTACACGTACACGGATGTTTACTTTTCAGATGGTAGGTGGGTGGCTGTGGATGCATAATAATGATAGCGTAGGGGCTACCAAAAGAAGTTGAGTTGGCTAAAGAAGGGCGAGTAAATACATCTTGTATAATACACATTTGTATCTAGTACCTCGTTGGCTACATATTACAATAAATCATTGCCAGCAGAGTTTCCAGTCTTTGAGACTCCAACCGTAGTAG